>CM051020.1:21168443-21228443 GCA_027704905.1 Muraenolepis orangiensis | reverse complement strand
CCCTAAACCACACGCACAAACTAAATATAAAAAAATAAAAAATAATTAAAAAAATATATATATCAATTGTCAATATGTGTGTGTTTAAAATATGGAATGCACCCAGAAATATGTGTAAAATATGATTTTAAAATAATTTGCGCAACATAATATGCTTTTCCTAGTACACATATGCCTAGTACACTGTATGACGATGCTGGGGGGGCTGTAGAGAAATAGCCCCACGGAGGCGGGTCTCTGTAGCAGTTTAGCCAATTGCTGATTCAAGATATAAACGAGTGACATAAAATGTAGCCAATCAGCGTCCTCAAAACGTCTTCCGGAGGGGCTCTTTTCAAACAGCCCTCCCGGAAGACTTTGGAGCATCGAGCATCGTCATTTGTGTGCGTCACAGTGTACTACTAGGAAAAGCATATTATGCTCTGTCTCTGCGGGCGCCATTTTAACTACAACAAGTTCAACATGGGCGGCAGTATAGCTCAGGAGGTAGAGCGGTCGCCTCACAACCGAAAGGACGCTGGTTCGATCCCCCGGCTCCTCCTAGCAAAAAAACTGTCGAGGTGTCCTTGAGCAAGACACCCTAACCCTAACTGCTCCCAACGTGCTGACTGTCTCCTTGCATGGCTGACTCCGCCGTCGGTGTATGAATGGGTAATGTGAGGACATGACTTGTAAAGCGCTTTGGATAAAAGCGCTATATAAAAAGCCAGCATTATCATTATCATTATCATTATCAACAATGGCAAGCGTGAGCACTACCCCAAGACTTAACTCGGTGAGCACTACCCCAAGACTCAACCCGGTCCCTAACTCGGTGAGCACTACCCCAAGACTCAACCCGGTCCCTAACTCGGTGAGCACTACCCCAAGACTCAACCCGGTCCCTAACTCGGTGAGCACTACCCCAAGACTCAACCTGGTCCCTAACTCGGTGAAATCTCTCATTCAAGAGCCGTTTGAGAGAAGAAGTTTGGCGGACAAACTTAAGGTGAAAGATCTGGGCCCAGATCAACCTGATATTGGGTTTTCATGTTTTCATTTTCTGACTGACATTTGAGTTAAGTTTCTCAGTTAGAGAGATACAATTTTCTATGTTTTACTGCATTTTACTGCAGCAACCCTGCATACTTACTCCTCAGAATGGACTGTTTAACAAGTCACTCAATTACACTTTTATCTATGGGACCGTGTCATTTCAGTTTTTGAGCAGCCCCGAGCAAAAGCAATGGTGTGTTGGAGGGTGTTGTTTTTACATGTCCCAAGGAAGGTCTTTATATGTTGACATCCATTGACACACTTATTTGAATTTAAAAACCAACACTGAACAGTTAATGAGTGTGTGGGTTGGAGTTGGAATACAGTTCTTGATATTGTAATAAAAGCCCTGATTGAAATGTCTTTTCAGCAATTTTTTACATGTGTTAATATTTAGGTTAAGCTAATTCTCATTTAGATTTATAGTATAGCTTTGGTTTGCTTGGTATTGGTTTGCTTGTCCTGGTAAGCTAACTTGGTAATATAAGTTGAACAAACAAAGTTTTACATGTTGAGCCAACTTGATAGACATTTGTAAAATCTTGATAAAATAAGTTTAACCAACATCTTTTTAAGTTATCCTAACTAATATTTTCTAGTCCAAATAACTTGACACATGAAGTTGTGTCAACAGACTACAAGTTGTATCAACTAATTTATTGAAGTGTAATCAACTTGACACTAAATGTTGAATCAACTTGACTAAACTTAACTCAGTCAAAGCAACAAGATGACTTGACTTAGTCAAGTTGAGTCAACAAATCATTTTGAACAGTGTAGCTGTTCAACGTGATGAAGGCTACAGGATAGGGATCTGTCAACACAATGAGGAGGTGGACAAAAACACATCCTGTCTAAAAGAATAGACTGTGTGAAGTTCTGTGGTGCCTTTGAGCTGGCCTTGCGTGGCCATGATGAAAGTGATGGACAGAAGGGCGACATTTCAATACAAAAAGTAATTGTATATAATGTAATTAATATGTAATATTGTAAATAAAAAAAATGGTATAGCCCCCCCTGGTGAAAAATGCACCAGCCGCCACTGACACACACACACACGCACACATGCGCACACACACACGCGCACGCACACACACACACACACACACACACACACACCACACACACACACACACACACACACACACACACACACACACACACACACACACACACACACACACACACACACACACACACACACACACACACACACACACAGCTATCATGTTCTCAACTTAATAGAACTTGCAATAGAAAGGACGAGGAGCAATGTGAGGTCCACTCATCGACATATTCTTTCCAATCTAACTTCAGCAGCCCCCCCCCAGCAGGGCCTCATGCTGGGGGGGGGGGCTGCAGTTCTCTAAACGTATATCATTCAAGACTAAACACAAAACAGCAGGGTACCTGTCAGTAAAAGTATTATTAGAAACGGCTCAACTAATAGATATAGTAGTCAATTCAAGTAATGACTGACGGCCCCATAAAGGGATTGGATTTGACTCCAGGTGTAGTGAGGAGACCTTCACTGGATGGTCTCAGCGATCCGTCTGGTGTGTTTTCAGTATGCAGCGTGTCGATGATGTAGGAAGGAGCTAAACCATTCATTTAAAGTATTTTCTTTAAACTTTGAGCCAGTAAAGAGAAGTTCAAATAGGAGGGATGTGTTCAAACCTTTGGTTTTAGTTAAGTTGAGTAAGCTGCTTTATGTAACACCTACACAATAATCTAGTAGAACACTTTATGAAACTAAAAGGACTAAGTTAGCTAAGTAAGCAATAGCTCTGTGTAATTCCAAACTCCTGTGTGTGTGTGTGTGTGTGTGTGTGTGTGTGCGTGCGTGCGTGCGTGCGTGCGTGCGTGCGTGCGTGCGTGCGTGCGGTGTGCGTGCGTGTGTGTGTAAACAAGTATTTGTATTTGTCACACTAGTCGAGAATACCTGCGAAAGGATGTCTCACCACACAACATTAACAGTAACAATGGAGACCTACACTCTCAAACACACACACACACACACACACACACACACACACACACACACACACACACACACACACACACACACACACACACACACACACACACACACACACACCACACACACACACACACACACACACACACACACACACATCCCCCTCTGATTCGTACAGACTCTTGTTGTTGTTGGGCTGTTTCCCTTGTTAATCATTTTTGCACAAAACGTGCTTAATGGATAAAGTTCGTTTTGATTTGATGGCTGTGCCCCAGACCGATATATGTGCACAGTGCACACGCTGTCCTATCTATTCTTTTTGAAATACCTAAAGGTCACACACCTTGTCAGAGACACGTGTCCTGCTCACCACCCGGAGTGGACGTCGCCTCCACACGGTCTATTTGGACTCCCTTGTCACTGTCGCTTTGTGTCCAGCAGGCCACTCACAGCTTTTCACTGGTTTGAGAAATAATAGCTTTTTTGTATTAATATTATGAATGTTTTAGGTTTTAACACTTGAAAAACACACACACACACACACACACACACACACACACACACACACACACACGCACGCACGCACGCACGCACGCACGCACACACACGCACGCACGCACGCACGCACACGCGCACGCACACACACGCACGCACACACACGCACGCACACACACACACACACGCACGCACACACCCTTACAAGCACGCACATACAAACAGCGGTGCCTCGAGCTCCACTGGTAGGACAGTTGTACATCACAGGGATCGCTTAATGCTCTCGCATCTGAATATTTTGTCCAGTGAGGAAAGGACAGGCTGGGTTCATGCGCCCCAGTCTGCAGCCGGTTACATCAGCACTAAAAGCAGAGAAGGAGCTCAGTAAAATATGGATGCAATGAAAGTATTAAAAGGATGTGTGTTCCATTGCCCTGTTAGTTTATTTCCCTGTCTTGGCGTAGAGAGATGTTTGGTTGTTTGTTTGTCTGCCTACATCTCTGTATATATTATAGCGTCATTATGTTGCGTGTTTGCCTACCTCTCTCTCTATATATATATATTCTGTAAGGACATGCTTCAATGTAAATACAATAAGCTTTAGGGAAGTACCGTGAACGCTAAACGGTTGTTTCTGACTAAACAAACACATTGTTTTTCAGTTCTCGGTGCGATGCAATGATGTTCTCTCTCACAAATGCACACCACAAACACACACACACACACACACCACAAACACACAAACACACACACACACACACACACACACACACACACACATTTGAGGCTTCCTTCAAGGTCGTAAATACATTCAAAACAAGGGTTATATATCAAAGAGCTCTGGCGCATTGCAAGCAGCTCGGAGGAAGTGGCAGGAGGAGGTCCTTGATAGAACGCCCAGCCCATCCCCCAGCACCACTTTAATATTGATTCAGCTGCTAAATGCTCTCTCCCTGCGTGAGCCGGGCAGCACATCCTCGTCCACTAGGATATTAACACATCTAGGGTGACACGGGGAAAAAGACAGCAATCTAAAGAAAAAGGGGAAGCAGACTCAAGCGCTCTCTTACTACGGTTAACATTATGTTGCCCCCGAGACACAGAACCATGGACAGTTTGTTTCATGCATATGGTTTTTAATCAATTATACACAATCAACACCTCCCAGCTGGGGAAGTACGTGCAGACTTTTAAGAAGCTGTTAGCCACTCAGCTCAGTCACAAAAAGCTATTTATCCAGCCGGTACCTCATTGGGGGTTTTTTTACTCAACAAAGACCATCCCTTTTTCAGGAAAAAAAATAGTGGAAGAAATGTCTACATTTAATATGTTTTAGAGAGAGACTCAGAGAGGGAGGGTTGCTTCCTGGTCTTGGGAAAAATCATGTTTCCTCAATGACTTTGGACACATCACTCCAGTTTTGCTAAATCTCCCTTCAATGTGGTCTTTCCATTTGAAATGGGTCATTTTCTGTCATCCATGTTATGCACTATAACTGGTCTGATACAAGTCATTTCATCTCTTATATGTCCAGATAAGAACTCGACTTCTAATTTGCACCAGGCCCGGCACTTTGCAACACAGACGTTTTATCGTAGACATTGAGTGATTAAAAATAAATATTTGCATATACTGACACTAAATCATTAAAACACAGTAACCATGCAATTTAGTAGCTGTGATTTCAGCTGTGATGTGTATCCTCTTCAGTAAATCACTGAAATGAATGGTGCGGTTATATATGTACTGTTTATGTATATACTGTATATAGTATATATGTATACATATTTATATGTCTGCATATATATTGGTTATGTCTTTTTGTACTGTACCCAACTAGTAGGAGTTCCACCCTGATATGGGGTCAAAGCAGGTGGCTTATGAGTCACGGGGGTTTGATGAGACATACTCAATTAGTAATTAAAGATGCTGTAGATTTCACAGTTGTAAACAGAGAGCAGAAAAAAAGCTGAAGAATTTGAATTATTAACTATTTCGAAACTAAACAACCTTAAAATGTGCTTGAATTTCACCACCTAAACTCTTCACTAAACTCTAAACTATTACTCTCTTTTTTTATTGTATATATTATTGTTTTTGGACTGCAGGAGGGAATGGGGAGTAAGCATTCCAATGTACTTGTTACAAATGGCAAATACATATCTTGTATCTTGTATCTTGTATCTTCAATCTTACCTACAGCTACTTTAAAGCGAACCTTCACCACATTGTATCAAGTCCACATACAAGTGTTGATGGTAAATGTAGTCTATTGAAGCAATAAATACCCACGTGTTTGCAGTATAGTGAGTGAGCCCTTAGCGGCAGGCCTACGTGTACCAGGATGCATTGTGTGAAAGCTACTGATATATGTGATGAATACTGTATCTGGGTAACAAGCATGGACTCACTCAATGGCCATCTGCCATCTCCACCTGCTGCTCTTGTTTCTCTTTTCCAGTTTATCTTTGGGATCCTGAAGGTCTCCAGCACACTTCTGTCCAAGCGGAAAAATTTCATGCATAGTAACACAAACATGGGCTCTCTCAGGGTTGGCGTCAGTGACAGCATCCAACAAAGAACTGCAAAGGCTGATATTCATTGCAGCAGAATCGTTCCGTTTCTATTGGCATCGGAGGGCAAGTTGGACAAAGGCACCACTAGCCACTGTTCGCTCTCGGCACCTCAGGCTCTGAATGGTACCCGCTGGTCATATCTTGCACCTTGCCTTGACCTCTTTCTGATGCATTTCGTCGACTGTATATAGATAAATATGGCTGAATATCCGAGTCCATAACATCCTCTGCAGTCATATTCTGGGATACCATTTTTTGATGTTGGAAATGTAGCTAGTTTGCAATACAAGTGAAGAAAACAACTGGAGAGAGAACTGGTGCTACATGACCGGAGAACAACAGCTGGAACAACAGCCCTAGAGAACTGGTGCTACATGACCGGAGAACAACAGTTGGAACAACAGCCCTAGAGAACTGGTGCTACATGACCAGAGAACAACAGTTAGAACAACAGCCCTAGAGAACTGGTGCTACATGACCAGAGAACAACAGTGGGAACCACAACCCTAGAAAACCGCTGCTTCATGACCAGCTTTGATGGTGAACTAATAAACAGTCTGGATATTGTGCCTGTAACTGTCAGCTGAGTTAAGAGTATAGTGTCACGCATAGATTTGGACGCTTTTTTCGGCATTTGTCCGACATAGCAAATTGTCCTTCCACTGTGTGGCCAGCAATCGATTTTTAACAAGTAACAAGCCCAACTCTGAACATAACTACTTTTATGAATGGTAAAGAATTACGAATAACTATGACTATTAAACCAGTTGTGTGCTTCACTGAAACCATGAAATTCCTTAATTTCAGAGAAAGCCCCCCTGCGGAGGCTCTTGACAGGTGTTGGGAGTGTCCAACAGAGATCTTTAAGGAGGTCAGGAGGTCCTCGGCAGTTGGAACTATTGGTGAACATTGAAGCTGATTCGGACAGCGATCAATGATATAAAAAGTGTTCACAAAATCCATTTTATTTCGCTCTGTACTTCACTCTGAAAAGGTGCCTGGAAAATGTGGACGCTGAGGAAAAAAGGGATGCATGTACACCAATAACATGAGTCTCTTTGAATGGCATTCGTTCAAGTTCAGCCACAGTGAATGTAGCTTGCAAGATGAGGCCTGACTCAGCGCCACGGTCCTGTATAAAGACATTATTGTGCTATCAGGACATTGCTGCAAATTGCTGAAAAAGAATAATGGACACACATTGATCTGCAAGCCTGCACTCAAAGGCACACATCTCATTTAAACACACACACACACACACACACACACACACACACACACACACACACACACACACACACACACACACACACACACACACACACACACACACACACACACACACACACACACACACACACACACACACACACACACACACACACACACAGGGATATGGTTATTTGGGTACTTATGATGATTGTTGATTATTACAGTGACTGAAGATCATGCTAACTAAACTACCTAGAGATTATTGTTGCTAGTATGTACTCTAGTTTCCATGCGCGTGTGTGTGTGCAGTGAATCCATATGAAACTTGTAAATGATTGTCCTCTGACACATTCGGGGCAGAAGCGTGACACCTTCTGTGTGAGATGAATTACCAACCCTAACATATAACATATTGAAACGCATGCTTGCCTGTGCCCAACATTAACACACCAACAAACCACAAATACCCTCAACCATATAGAACAACAGAGAAGGGAGAAGGCAGCACATGGAAACAAGAAGACTCCCCAGTGTTAATTATTATCAGCAGACAGGTCACCACTTAAGACGGTCTTACTGTTGTCCAGGAGTTATCGATTCCAATGTAGTGTGTTCAACATTTTGCGCAGTATTAGTTGCAATGTTGCAAGAAAGTTAACTTTGTGCAAAAGGTCTGTACAAAGCATTTGTGGAAGAAACTGAAGAAACGTTGGCTTTTGGTTAGCACTTTGTTGGTCGTACCGTGTTCTAGGTTCTTATTCTTATTCTGTTTCATTGTGTCCTACATTTGTATAGGGAAGAGAAGCATACTGCTTTGCTCTCGTTGAAAATGACACCTAGGAAAAAGGTCAACCTCACTATCTTTATGCTAGGGGGCTAGTTTTCACCAGGTAATTCATTTTGGTATTTTTACAATTTTTTAATATGTTTAGGAAAAAAAATGTGTGGATCCTATCTGTCCTATCCTATCCTATCTATCCTATCCTATCCTATCTATCCTATCCTATCCTATCCTATCCTATCTATCCTATCCTATCCTATCCTATCTATCCTATCCTATCTATCCTATCATGAATCTTGCTGTTTTTCATTATTTTAGTGGCTGCTATTATGACTGAGTTGTCATGCGCTGTAACATTCTAAATGACACACCTGCTTCTGACAAACTCTATTCAGCAAACGTTAAGGCCCTTTAAAGTTAGTCTAAAGGAAAGAAGATGGGAGGCTCAATCTTTAAACATTTAGGCTATTCAAAACGCTTTTTAAACCGACTTCCTGTCAATCTTCATTAATCTTTAATAATAATATAAGTATTTGTTCAGGTGTGTTTAACACTGCATAGTTGAATGCTAAATGATGAGTGTGGCTGTACAGTGTGAAGTATGTCAAATGCGTATTGAGTTTACAGGATATCAGGTTATTTTCTGGCACAATTATACCAACGTTTACTCATCTGTTGAGAACGATTGTACTAAATCACATATTTCTGTGTGAGCCGGGAAGAAGCTGGTAATTAAAGACAATATCAAGATGCACTGATGAGGTTTCACTGGAAACACTTCTGAATGAAGAACACTACGGACCGGGCTCTCTCTACTCTCAACTATCAACCTGTAAAACACACCAATTAATCCTCACTCTTGCACTTGAAAACTGATTGAGCAGTTTTTACCGTGTGTCTGCAGCCGTAGCCTGTAAAGAGCTCAATTCAATCTGCAAGGGACTAGAGTCGTCCTCCTTTGACTAGTGGAAGCTTCGGCTCCTTGGGATAATGTGGATGTTTCGGACAAAGAATACATCTTTTAATATCCAAGTCACTCTGTTAAATGTTTTTTCGAAGGGCATGTGTGTTAGTGCGTGTGTGTGGACGTAAGAAGATTCAAAATGTTTAACATCAAACACTACATTTTCAGTGCTTTTTTTCCATGATGTTCCAATCGGGAATAGAAGTGGTGGCAGGGTCAAGAAATGACCACCTGCTACCGAGGTGAACACCACAAACTGTGTGTGTATTTTCCTTCTTTGCTGATGCGTAATGGGGAGCTGTTATGACAGCCGCCCTGCCAGGGCATGGCTGTTCCATCACCGCAGGCCCTGATAGATGTGAGTGGTGGACGGGTGTGAAAATGGAGAAGGTTAACGCTCTCACATCTTACACCTTGACAAGTCACACCTAACATTTGTGATAAGGGGGCCGAAGGAAAGACCAGGAATGGATTGGATTGGATGCCGGAGAAGCAGAGGAATGCGAGATAACGGTTCCGGAGATACTTGGCATGTTTCATCGGCTGTAGAACGTGGCCATTTCGACAGGATGTACGTTCACACTCACTGTGATGTGGGGATGTTAACGCAATCATTCACGTGCGATTGGGCCACAACACACCCCTTTAGTCTTTCAAACATTCAAACATTAAGATTTTGATTGTATAATTATAATATACCATTGGGTTAAACACACTGAATGTTTCCAATAATGTTAATAAGTAAATGCATCCAAACAGCACATCTTCTTAGAGCATTGTAAAGATGTGGCAGGTGGACACTAGGACAGCCCCTATGAATACGGCTTGGTACTAAAGGTCTCTGCTCCGTTTCCTCCGTTTCCTCTCCATTTCCTCTCCATTTCCTCTCCATTTCCATACCTGGCCCATAACACAACGAAAAATAAACCATTCTGTCATTCAAGATTCAAGATTTTTATTTGCCATATGCAAGTAAAATGGAATGCTTACTCCCATTCCCTCCCACTGTATGAATTTCCTGTAATTTAACACTAAATACTTTACTATGTACTATACTTATACTAAACTACTCGATAACAATACTGCACACAATAAAAGGAACAATAAAAATAATGAATCAAGTGACTGATGGATGATATGGACATTTGACATTTGTTGAATTGTGCAAAAAGCATTTCAAAAGCATTGTAAAGTCCCAGTAGTGCAGCAGCATCATGAATACATTGCAGTTCTTCTCTTAATTAAATTAATTCCTCACCATTATGCATCATTGTATAATATACCTCATTGCAGTTTAATATTGCATCAGGAGTGCAGATTTCAACCGCTGGCTACTTATGCACATAGCGAGTGGTGGTTTGTTTGGTACATTGTTACACATTCATAGTGACACTAATTCAAGATCTGCCGTTGCAATACACACTCATACATTCATCACTGCTCTGTCATTATTCATTCATATGCACACATTGATTCTGTGTCATTTTTGTACATTCTACCTTCATGAAGGTATGAAAGTGACCGGGAATCGATGAGTGTGAATACATGAATGTATTAGAAGATGTGAGAACGATACAGAATTAAGCAGTAAGAATCTCAACTAGGATCAGGATGAATCAATAAATATGAATGTTTGTTTATTGGAAGGACACACTGAGAATCAACCAGTGTGAATATGGACGTGGAAGAATTGATTAGAAGGAAAAATATGAAGCGGCATATGAATGACGCAAGAGGTAACCAAGATTAAACCACAATGTGTGACAATTGTGTGGATTGACCAGGGATGAACTACAGTGAATATTAATGAAAGAGAATTCAAAAAACACTTAAACTCGTCAGTGTGCGTACAGCAGGGAGAGGCGAGTGCAGCGGAGCAGAGAAACGCTAGGTCGGCGTTTAGCGGGTTAAGAAGCAGATGGCGACTTGGCTCTTCTGTGATGACTGATCTCCGATTAAAGGCCTGGTTCCTTTTCAGATTTCACAAGATGCTCTGTGTGTGTTACGTTTAGTTTTATTTCACTTATAACCCACCAGCTATCACCCACTGCACACCTGCTCAAACCACACTGAACCTCAATAGGGGCACGCTGCACACAAATACACACACACACACACACACACACACACACACACACACACACACACACACACACACACACACACACACACACACACACACACACACACACACACACACACACACACACACACACACACACACACACACAGGTATATTTTACGCTGCACATGAAACAGCACCCAGAAGCACTTCGATAATAAAGAGGTTTCAGTACCCCATAACCCATGGGCCAAAGATAGCTCTCCTCCCTGACAGCCTCCTGCCCAACACTCCACACTGGCTTATAGGAGGGGACATTAAACATACCCCACCAGACTAGGACACATAATGATGTGGTGATTAGTAAAGTGAAAGTACTGTCCAGGTCTTCACTTCCTGGGGCGCCGCAGGTCTGCCGCACACAGCGGCAGGCCTCGCTCTGTGGTTCCGTTAACTGGGAGGCTGCGACCGCTCCCACTGCCGATGGCCTCAACGTGCTCCTGCATGATTGGTCCAAATCCTTTAAATGGATACGTCTGTGGATTATACACAAGGTGTCACTAGATGTACACTAGAGGGGTAGTGTTTGAGTTATACTGTAAAATCTTATTTATAGTATGTAAGTATAGTATAGTACATAGAGTAAGCGTAGCGGAGTAAGCGTTCTATTGTGATGTACACACAGCAAATAAAAATCTTCAATCTTGATAGCAGACAAGCTCAGGTCAGGGTGAATGAGGCGTTTCACTTACTATTAGCTTCATATTTGTGCTGACCAATCAATCACCTTGCTGGAGGGGAATGCATCATTGGCTAACGTTGGACACAAACACTCGGCCAGCATGAGGAAACTTTTCCCGGTGGGAACACAGCCTGTAGCCTTTTTAGAAAAAGTGTCTGTAAAGCTTTCAAATCAACACCATGTAGACTGCAGCCACTGTAGACACTGTAGACACTGTAGTCGCTTCATCTACTCACGCTAATTAGTTTCTCTCTTTGGTAGAACAGAACGTAAAGCACTGGTTGGCAGAAGGACAGAGTGTGCTTGAGAACAGACCGTTTGAAGCGTGACACTATCTGTCTTACAGTAGGGAAATGTTCCCGAGACAAAGTGACATTCAAGATGTAGTTGAGGTACTTTTGGATATGTTTATGTTGTATGCTGGATGTGTTGTGCTGTAATGACTACAGCCTTCATGGCATTACGTAACGAGACAACCACCGTAGCGCTCAGCAACGTGATTACCTAACCATCTAACCCTAACCTTAACCCTCTAACCCTGTAACCCTCCAACCCTAACCCTCCATCCCTAACCCTAACATTCAGGCAAACTACTTTCATGGTTTTCATTGTTTGAACTTTGTCTATCTTTCATAATTCCTTATTATACATTCTTATTTCATGTTGTTCCAACACACAACACTTTCCTGTCTGTATTGTCATGTGAGTAATAAAAGCTTTCAGATTCTGACATCATTCAGGGAATACGAAATCAACTTCAGTGTTTCTCTCTTTTTCTTTAAGATTTCTTACAAACTATTACTTGTGTGTCTTTAAATGTTCTTTGTCTTCAGAACTGTTGCTTTTGTAATACTAAACACAATGTGAGGTTTGTATGCTCTATTGTTTATTTATAATCTAAATAGATACTAACACAACATTCCATAACATCCATACCTGTGTTCACCAAACGTTTCAAACGTTGCCCTTGGTCAGAAAGTCATAAGGTGGTACTTCATAATCCTGTCCAATGGATAAAGAGCAGAATTGGATACATGTGCCTTAAATTGACTATGTTGTTATGAATAGGATTGGGCATTTGATATTTCATGAGATGTGAACAATCCATCCACAACTAATTGAATCTGTTGGTTGGAAGAAAAACACACAAGTGTTTTAAAAATCGCACCTCAAAATCTACAGCTGTCAGAGGAGCGAAACAAATCCTATATTACAGACAATGTAACGCGGGTTGAAGGTAATTGCATTACAAGATCCGCACATTTGTGGGATAGGACACAGATGCGATGTTTTCGTCCATAGACGGTAGCTGCCTGTGTTGTTTAACCTCAAGAGGTATCTGTGGCGCTAACGCCTGTTCTGTGGCGCTAACGCCTGTTCAGTGGCGCTAACGCCTATTTACACAGCAACGTCCTCCATAACTAACAGAACTCCCCGAGCAACACGACAAGGGGACCATCATCCCAGGTGGTTGTTTTGACAGTTTTCCCCTTAGATCTATCACTCTCTATCACACTCTCTCTCTCTCTCTCTCATCACTCTCTCTCTCTCTCTCTCTCTCTCTCTCTCTCTCTCTCTCTCTCTCTCTCTCTCTCTCTCTCTCTCTCTCTCTCTCTCTCTCTCTCTCTCTCTCTCTCTCTCTCTCTCTCTCTCTCTCTCTCTCTCTCTCTCTCTCTCTCTCTCTCTCTCTCTCTCTCTCTCTCTCTCTCTCTCTCTCTCTCTCTCTCTCTCTCTCTCCAGTGTGATAAACGGTGCTGTCTCACTGGTCCAGAAGGTGTCCACAGTGTGGGTTCCACGTTTCATACACATCTTGTGTGTTTAGAATTTGAATCTCTTCTGAAATGCTGATTTGAAGATGTGTTGTGAGATTTTGAGGCAATGAGAGGAACGGTTTTACAAGAGATGTAAACAACCTCTGTCAAAAGCAGCTCTTGTTTCAAAGTAGAAACTAGAGGGGGGTCATTTGTGCATATTTTCCCAGAAACAACCAAACCTGTGTTGTGCTGTGCCACATATTGACAACTGCTTTCCTTCCGTTCAAAGCACAGGCAGAAATTGGTCAGAGGACGAAACCAGGTGCCTGGTTTCGCTCTGGGGAATTCAGACAAAGTTTGAATGTGCATTTAGCACCAGCAATATTTACAACCATCTGGCTGAGGATATGGGGAAACATAATTACACCTCTCGAGAAGCTGGATTTCCAGGTTAACCGGCGGTAATAAGTCAGGATTCAGGGGAAGCCAAAATGTCCAGTTTCAGATACAAGATTAGATTACTCTCCTGAAGGGAGATGAGATGGGAGATGTAGGAACAGCTCCGGCAGGTCTTGCACGCACAGTGACTTTAGAGTTTGGCACATTAGTGCACCAACTTGGGGCAGTGATTTATTTACATCGCTTGTGTGCAACACATTTCTAATTGCCTCCCACTTTGAGAAACACTGCATTAACCCAACTATAATCTAATCTAATCTAAATCTGGAGGATTTTGAATCCTCTTTATTAGACACGTCCAGCAATCTTCACAGTCAGGCCCCTGCTTCCATGGCTGACCTGCATCACTCCTGCTTCTCAGCACGCTCGCTCAGGTCGAATCATCTCAACCAACTATCTGTCCCACATTCCCGCTTAATATCACCCAAGCTATGGAACGCTCTCCCTCACCCCTCAGGTTGGCTGAATCTGTTGACCATTTTAAAGGCAGCTAAAGACGTAGCTGTTTTGGGTAACTATTTTACAAGGTCTTCCTTTGTGTTTTTATGTTTTTATTGATGTACCACATCGTTTTATTGTTGTACCTTTCTTTTAATGTGTATTTTAATGTGTATTGTGTCCACCTCCTCTGCATTTTACAATTTCTTTACAGCGATTTGAGACTTTTGTCTGTTAAAAACGAATTAATTTTACTATGCAGTTTGTGTTTGCTAAACATCCCAACTTCCATCCATGGCCTTATATCAGAGGGATGGAGAAAGGGAGCCTACTCCCGACTGGCATCCCACATTACAGGGAAGGGTTTGGTTCAGAGTTCTGCTTTAAAGGAATATAATTCAGCAGTAGGGGAAATTTACATCATTCTCGTAACGTTACTAAAAGTTATTCCTTGTCATGAGCAAGAAGCCAGAAAGTAAAACACAAGTTGTTTATTTACTGATTAGTGCATTTATTTTTCTCCCATAAACAGGGCCATGTTTTTGAAGTCTTGACATTTAATCTTCCATCTATCTAGCATTCAACTAACTCATTCCACCTTTGCTCCAGACTTCCAAATTCGATCGATATATCAATCAATCAATCAATCACTCACTCACATGTAATTGCACAATATTGGTGAGAGGCAAACCACATGCTTGGTATTTATCCTCTTTAGTCCTTCAGGGCAGCGGACTCATTTTGACACAAGTTATGTAACCATTTCTTCACCTTTTAATTTGATCCTGCCTATTTTGCACGATGCAATGGAATCAACTTGCAGACAGATTGTTTCCTGCAGCATTTCATTTTTACATTTGTATATTTCTTTATTAATTTAGTTTCAATATAATTGTCTAATTGTTTACTTTTTGGTTGAAAGCACTCCAGTTACAATTATGATTATGAGTATTATTAGTAGTACTAGTAGTAGAACTAGTAGTAGTAGTAGTAGTAGTAGTAGTAGTAGTAGAAGTAGTAGTAGTAGTAGTAGTAGTAGTAGTAGCAGTAGTAGTAGTAGTAGTAGTAGTAGTAGTAGTAGTAGTAGTAGTAGTAGAAGTAGTAGTAAGTAGTAGTAGTAGTAGTAGTAGTAGTAGTAGTAGTAGTAGGTAGTGGTAGTGGTAGTGGTAGTGGTAGTGGTAGTGGTAGTAGTAGTAGTAGTAGTAGTAAGTAGAAGTAGTAGTAGTAGTAGTGGTAGTGGTAGTGGTAGTGGTAGTAGAAGTAGTAGTAGTAGTAGTGGTAGTGGTAGTGGTAGTAGGTAGTAGTAGTGGTAGTGGTAGTGGTAGTGGTAGTGGTAGTAGAAGTAGAAGTAGTAGTAGTAGTAGTAGTAGTAGTGGTAGTGGTAGTGGTAGTGGTAGTAGTAGTAGAAGTAGTAGTAGTAGTAGTAGTAGTAGTAGTAGAAGTAGTAGTAGTAGTGTTATGCAGCAATGTAACTATATTCTTTACTATGGGTTATCCAAATAATTCACAGTTACACAAATACTGTTTCTGGTACTCAGGATTGTGCTGCAAAAATCAATGAGTACAAATATCAATGATTGTTTTCGAGAGCAATTATTTGCTCATTAGCGGTCGATGTATAACTCTTTATATCTCTCTATAACACGCTATATTGGGCTTTTCTGTACTTTTGCCGACGGGTTGATGTGCTTTCAGCACCACAAATAAACGGTGTGCATGGCTGTCCTCGTTAAATATAAAATATTATATCAATGAATTTACACAGTGACTATTTTTGATACTTTGATCATTATTGAAAGTAAGGAACAGTCACATGATTTTCCTGATCTAGACAAACAAAGACTACTAGTGTAATTAAATACAATTAAATGAATCTGCTACGTTCTCATACAATTTATATTGTTGTATGTTCTGCCTATTTAGGTGAAAGTAGAAGACAACCTTTTACAACAAAAAATGTTTTAATCGATGCTTGTCGCATATACTACTACTATACTATACTACTACTAGTTATACTACTAGTACTACTAATAATAATACTCATAATCCTAATTGTAACTGGAGTGCTTTCAACCAAAAAGTAAACAATTAGACAATTATATTGAAACTAAATGAATGGTATAACGGTGCATACAAATAAGTTCTCTTCTGATGGTTTCTCCACATGCCGAGCGATTACTTAATCAGAAAAGGTTTCTTTATGGGGCATTCTGGGTGATTGATGGGCCCATCACACTCCATGACATCAAGGAATCACACTATTTCAGTCGGCCGGGAGAGAATTACAAACTCTACTTTTCGAAAGGTCAAATTCTGTGTTTTGTCAATACGATAAATCCTTATTTGTCTTTATTTGTTTATCACTATTTGTTTCTCCTTATCATAAAGTGTAACTCCAATGAAAAAAAAACGAAACAGAACACACTAGTTTTCAGCTGTTAATCAATAAACACAATCTTTTTGCACGTCATCTCGTATGGCTTGAGAAAGACTCAAGGTTCAGCCTTGTGTAAGTCAGAGTTATTCGCCAAACTGGAGATAATAATGATGACTATCAATTTGACCATTTGTGGGACTTTCATTTAGCTACAAATGTGGATTTTCTGTACACCAACCCATTTTCATGGAAGCTCCCCTGGTCAATGGAACAAGTAAAAGACTGGAAGATGTTCTCAAACCGTCCTAAATATCATTCCATCATTTTGTGCATTTCCAGGCAGCCGCAATTTCTCTGAGTTGTATTCAGCCTACGCATCCCCTGCCCACACATGTTCAATAAATAATGATTATATTTCAATATAAATTATGTCTGGTGCATTCATTTTGTGGTGCATTAAGATTTGCCACAGAACCTCTTAAATATCTAAACAAAAGCTCTCATCTAGTACTAGAATAATGTGCAAATGTGCTTTAGTTGCTGTTCAGTCCAGTTATCATGTGCATCAATCTATACATTATCTACAATTTATAATGATTTAATATTACATAATCTTCCTATTTAGCAGTCTTTCAAATCTACATTTGTAAAATGTCAATGTTTGTATATTTATCTGGTCATTATGTTTCCATATTTTGGCTGTTCATGTTCACGCCTCGATCTATTGAACAGGAATAAACATGCTTTCATTGGTCAAACATGTTGAATATCACGTCTTTTAAAATATGTATTTTATGTAAATTATCATTCATGCAGTAACGATTCTTAGTCACATGCAGGTTTATTTTCACCAAATATGCAAATGGCGTTTTTATGCCAGCGAATGTCCCATTATTTTTGTACTACTGTTATGCTGTTGTAAATCTCTAAACAAAACCGATATCCGCTTTGATTTCACCTTTTCAGAAGAAAATATAATTGTTGATAAATCAGAATTACGACACTTTAACAAATGCTTGCAAAGTTCTGCTTCAGTAATTGATTCACCGAACGTTCTGAGGGACCATTTCCAATGGGTCACGAGGCAAAAGCCGAGGCTTGTTGAACGCTAAGAACTCGCTCTGTAAACACTGTTCTGTAAGTACCGTTCTGTAAGTCCCGTTCTGTAAACACCGTTCTGTAAGTACCGTTCTGTAAACACCGTTCTGTAAACACTGTTCTGTAAGTACCGTTCTGTAAGTCCCGTTCTGTAAACACCGTTCTGTAAACACCGTTCTGTAAGTACCGTTCTGTAAGTCCCGTTCTGTAAACACCGTTCTGTAAGTACCGTTCTGTAAACACCGTTCTGTAAACACCGTTCTGTAAACACCGTTCTGTAAGTACCGTTCTGTAAGTACCGTTCTGTAAACACCAATCTGTAAGCACCGTTCTGTAAGTACCGTTCTGTAAACACCGATCTGTAAACACCGTTCTGTAAACACCGTTCTGTAAGCACCGTTCTGTAAGTACTGTTCTGTAAGTACCTTTCGGTAAACATCGATCTGTAAGCACCATTCTGTAAGTACCGTTCTGTAAGTACCGTTCTGTAAGTACCGTTCTGTAAACATCGATCTGTAAGCACCGTTCTGTAAGTACCGTTCTGTAAGTACCGTTCTGTAAACAAACACCGATCTGTAAGTACCGTTCTGTAAGTACCATTCTGTAAACACCGATCTGTAAGTACCGTTCTGTAAGTACCGTTCCGTAAGTACCGTTCTGTAAACACCGATCTGTAAGTACCGTTCTGTAAGTACCGTTCCGTAAGTACCGTTCTGTAAACACCGATCTGTAAGCACCGTTCTGTAAGTACCGTTCTGTAAGTACCGTTCTGTAAACACCGATCTGTAAGTACCGTTCTGTAAGTACCGTTCTGTAAACACCGATCTGTAAGTACCGTTCTGTAAGTACCGTTCTGTAAGTACCGTTCTGTAAACACCGTTCTGTAAGTACGGTTCTGTAAACACTGTTTTGTAAACACCTGTTCTGTAAGCACCCAATTAAAAATGTCTGTAAAGGAACCAACTAAGCTGACATAAGCACACGGTTTCATGGAATAAGATTTAACATTTTTTGTATATATTATTTTATTAATATTAGATTTGAATGTATTTAGTTATGTGATATTAATGTTTGTGTTCCTGTGACACATCTGGAATATGTGTTACATATTCCAGATATTCCCATCCCCCATTCCCAGCCGTCATGCCATTGGTTCCCAAGAGAGCCTTTTATTATGGCGCACATTGCTTCTCACTCAGACAGTAATCTCTGAAATATAAGCTTATAATTGCGTTTGCCCTACTTCAGTAAAGAAAAAGCCAGTGAATTTTTATATTTAAATCGAAAGAAGGAAGTTCATGTTTTCAAATGAAAAGTATTTTCACAGACATATTCATAAATGCATGCCATCTAATCATCCAACCTTTATTGGAGGTATCATTAACCTGTAATTGCAAACGTAAACAGAACACTTATGTTTATAACCGTGGTCTGGAAATTATACAGCTATAACTAAACACCTCAATCCACTAGAGATTGCAAATAGGGAAACTGTCGAGGTCCTATCGCTGTGTTTCTTGTTTTCCTGTGGCTTTGAGTTTTAGTTTCCGTTTTCCACCAAACTCCTCCAACTGTTCTCCTCGTGTTCCATATCCTCCTGTCTGCCCTGCAATCACCTGTGTTTCCTGGCCTGTCTCCCCACCTCATCCCCTCATCCGCCCATGTGGACCAGTTCACATCCTTTGTTCCCTTGTCGGATAGTTATATTTGTCGTGTGCTTTTCGTCGTCGATTTCAAGCCTCTGTTTTTCCTCTCTCTTGTTTCCTGGAGTCATCTCAGTGTCATCCCTGCAACACTTGGGAGTTAACTCCTTCCTGTGAGCCTCTTGTGTTTGTGCTACATAACAATGTATATTTAAGTTTGTTGTGTCTGTCGTGGTGTGTTTGGATGCCATTGATTGTGTTCTGCCAGCACCTACCGTCACTCAAACCTACATGGTACATCATAGTTAAAATCGCAGACAAACATAACAAATCTGTTATGTTCATGTAGTGAACTCTGAGTCCACCATCATGTATGTTCAACTAGTTATGGTGTATATAGTTTTGCCAGACATAAAAACTAATTCATTCAAACAATTACTGCTCCAAACTAAAGGCTACAGTATGTGTAACCCGGCGTGGGGAGGAGTTGCTTGGAGTCCGACAACACCACCTTGTTTAAAGCAAGGAAAATATATCTAATAAACCAATATGACAACCCAAGGAAAACTGGGTTCCCAAGAATCAAATTCAAAATCACAGATATGGTAATGATGAGCAGAGACATGAATTCCCCTCCAAAATTAATACTTACAAAATTAATACATTTATTATTTCACTAATTAGAAACTAACACAAAACCGGAGCCGACGACACACACACACACACACACACACACACACACACACACACACACACACACACACACACACACACACACACACACACACACACACACACACACACACACACACACACACACACACACACACCACACACACACACACACACACACACACACACACACCAAAGAAAAAGGGGAAGGCGGCACCGTGAAATGATGTGCACACATTCACCACAAAGAAAAACAAAAAGTCAGGACGTGAAGTGAGGGTCTATACCAGCCAATCTCCTGCTCGCCATCCGGCTCTAGAGGCTCGGAAACAAACAGCAAAAGGACACAAAAGCATCAGTAAGAGTAATAACAGTCTGGGAGAAACAGACGCTAAGCAAGAGTACCAACGACCCAAAGAAAAACCCAAACTATATAAAACAAAGCCAAAACAATAATAATTTGTACAGACTACGTTTCTGGTGATTTAAATGAACTCTTACTTTATCCATGGACGCCTTTACACTATGGTTCACCCTCGCCACACAATTCTTCCTACATTACATGGTATCGCAAACAACTAGGCATGACGAACACAGTAGTTTACGTACTTAGTTTAAGTGCAGGCCAAGTAATAAAATAATTTCTGTGCTTACCTCAGGGACACGCGCTAACAGGACCACTAGCCAGGGGTTCACAATCAGAAACAAGGCCCACCACCCGGCCAGCTCTCAGGTGAGCTTATAAAGCTTAAAACAATTAGCATGCCCTATGGCTGACTGGTTACATATGTCATTTGGTCAAAGGTCCAACTACATGAAATAAATGGTATACACCCATCAGTCAGTCAAATTACGTATGATAAAATCACATTAATACAATATAATATTGGGTTATAATTTTACTGAGAGATGGAGAGTAAAACTATCGTAAAAATAATGTAATACAAATATTGTGTGTGTGTTTTTGCAACAACATTTCTACTATTGTGTTTTATTTTCTTTCCGTGTATATATTTCTTCTAGTTATTATTCATCTTACTGTCCTGCCAGTCTACTTTTTGCTGTGACACCAGAATTTCCCGTCTGGGATTAATAAAGTACCATCTTATCTTTTCTTATATTGTATAATACTGTCCTGTTCTGCTATTTAAATTAACAGGCAGCCTCTTTTCATATTTGGATCTCATTCAGAGGCCGAGTGTCAAGTCACATCTTTATTGATGAAGGTAAGATATGTTGGGAGGCCAAGAGAGACCAATTAGCATACACTGTGCCGCGTGGCGGCCATGGGGTGCCGCGTGGCGGCCATGGGTGCCGCGTGGCGGCCATGGGGTCACACAGCAATCCACTAACTCCTGATTGATACAAAAGGGCACTTGAAAACCCTGATTAGTGCTCTGCACTACAGAAACGGAACAAGGAACCCGTGGACTTCTGCTCTGTTGCTGCGGAGTTGGATAGTTGTTTCCTCGTGCCGAAACCTCCAAGGTACACGTCGGAGGTTTCTAATGATGCTTATCAGGAGACTTCTTCATCTAAATAAAAATCTGTGTTGCCCAATAACAAGCAACATCATTCATCAAAATGGGTCGAAAACCAATTGACACACTAATGCTACACACTATTGTGAATATAGGTAGGTTTGTTTATGGGCGGCAGTAACTCAGTTGGGACTAGGCTTGGGAACCGGAGGGTTGCTGGTTTAAACAAAACAAGCAGGGATGTTTACGCTGGCATGGTAACAAGTGGGGTTTTTAAAAATCTAGTAGAAGGCTATTCTAAAAAGATGCGTTTTTAAGCCTTTTTTTATAGCATCCACAGTCTGTGGTGTCCTCAGCTGGTTTGGGAGGGCGTCCCACAGTCTGTGGTGTCCTCAGCTGGTTTGGGAGGGCGTTCCACAGTCTGTGGTGTCCTCAGCTGGTTTGGGAGGGCGTTCCACAGTCTGTGGTGTCCTCAGCTGGTTTGGGAGGGTGTTCCACAGTCTGTGGTGTCCTCAGCTGGTTTGGGAGGGCGTTCCACAGTCTCACAGTTTGCTTCCTGCTGAGGTGTCCTTGAGCAGTTGAAGAGCTAGCCTCACCAGACTCCTACCCTGCTCCCCGGCGCTGTTTATACAATAGCTCCTAATACTAGGATGGGTTAAATGCAGAGAAACTTTTTTTTAAACTTTCAAATCATAATAATGGGGTCTATTTAGTATAGTATGTCTTATTCACACTGTTGATTTGTGATGGTCACAATTTGGAAAACATGTTTTTTTATATATTTGTTCCCTGAAATCAATACAAACAAGTAAGCTTTGCATTCCATAAGGAATCAATTCGCTGTTTGAACGTTTTTACTTGTTCTCTAATCTATCAAGTTTTCAATATCAACATCTCATCACATAAAACAAAAGAGAACAGCATCACCAAAAACATACAATCCTGAATACCACACAATGTTAATTGGGGACTGCTATGCCTTCATTGGTTCCTTGGCGTCCCGATGTCTGAGACAGCGCTGCCAGACTCTCATGGAGTGTGTGGAAACACAGCATCTGCTTTGGCTGACTACACTGTTCCTTTCCTCTGCTGGGATTCAATTCAAAACCATTCCAGCGACTTTCTGGTGCATCCACCTGGTCTATCTGATGGAGGAACTTATTAACCTGCAAACATACCGTGGGCCACTGTCCCCTCTGGGTAATTTCCTGTGAAAACAAGTTATTCATTGGCATGGTAGAGCAGTGGTTCCCAACCTGGGGTCCGGGAACCCCTAAAGGGAGACAGAGATCTCAGGGGTCCACAAAGCTGCATATATTTTGAATCTTTGAACCTCAAATTAAAAAGGTTGAAAGTGAAAAGTCACAATGATAAAAACCAATATATATAGCAATTATAAAAATCCAACAAAATATTAAAGAAAATACTTTCCCTGGAATAAATACTAGATACCTTTCAAAGCATGTCCAAGGACATCACAGCTCGGATGACGTACTAGAAGCAAAGGGATGTAAACATCTCCGTGATATGAAGAGACGCTCGTAGTCAGGGTCTCTGAGTCAACCAAACGGTTTGATATACATCATATCACGACCTCACAGTAAAGAACACACACAAGGAACCATATGCATACACATACCTGGATATATGGAGTTGCAACAATCAATTAAGATACAATCACATACATTTGTGTAACATTACAATGATGAAATAAAACATTTGCTCATACGAAAACGGGACCCAAAATATTTCCCCATAGTTTTAAAATTGTTCAGGTTTGTTTTGAAGTTCAAGATCAGTCTGTAGATTGTTCCACACAGCAGGTAAAGAAAACCTAAACGTTTTCTTTCACACTTTGGGAACAACAAATCACAAACAGACATTATTATTTCCATATTTCAAAGAGTTTAAAAGAAAAGAAAGGTAATGGATTAGTAAATCCAAATATACCAATGACGGAGGAGGTGTGTACATTCACTTCTGAGAATAATACACACGGTGAGTAAAAGAGATCCAGTTTTTAATGAATCTCAGAGCCTCGGGATACACAGTGAGCAGAGGAGTGCATGTGGAACACATCATCAATATCAGGTCAAAAGGTAGACTCCGGCAATATCCGTTTCACATACAAACAAAAGCAAGACTTGTATTTCTATAGTAAAATCCTAGTAAAACCTCAACTTGTTTGTAACATCAATTAAAACCCCTAGGAATTCAAAAGTATTACCAAACTCTTTGTTGAACATTTCGGGTAATTGTCTCTGATGATGCTGCAGTAACATACCTTTTGTTTTATCTGTATGTAGAACAGGTTGCAAATGACAAAGGTGTTCTCATTCTAAATTGCATAATGAAGATTTGCAAAGAGCTAAAACTTGAAGTACTGCTGATTGGTTCTGTCTGTGGGATACCTCTGAGGTAGCACCCTCTAAATGATTAGCATTGGTTCTGTCTGTGGGATACCTCTGAGGTAGCACCCTCTAAATGATTAGCATTGGTTCTGTCTGTGGGATACCTCTGAGGTAGCACCCTCTAAATGATTAGCATTGGTTCTGTCTGTGGGATACCTCTGAGGTATCACCCTCTAAATGATTAGCATTGGTTCTGTCTGTGGGATACCTCTGAGGTAGCACCCTCTAAATGATTAGCATTGGTTCTGTCTCTGGGACAGTTTCCAATCCACCCAACAGCATGTTCAGAAAAACCAGTAGCTGCATGACATCCAATTAAAGTATTGTAATCAACAAAAGCCATAGAGAGGTCTATGAAAAGAGAACAGCAGCACCGCTTGTTGTCTGTCTTCAGTTACATCATGCATGACCTTCATGGCAACAGAAATAGTACTATGTTTTTTTTAGAATCCTGACTGAAATGTAGACAGAATAATGTTGGTAGCCAGGTATTGTTTTACTGGTTCAGTGACCCAGGGGTTTAAACACCTTAATCAAAAGTTTAGAGATTGATCTCTGTTTGTATTTAAGATAGATGGGTCACCTCCTTTCATGAGCGGAATACCTAGGGGATGTTTCCGAATCTTTGAGGATTGTATTTTTTTGCAAGATTAAAAATATGACACAATGTGACACAACCAGTCTTAAAAAGACAGGCTCCAAGTTATCTGGATCAGATAACTTGGGATTTTCTACAATGAAGTTATTTTGGAGCTCTAATGACCTCAGCTGTGGTAAAGGGGTGGAATTACAGACCTGGGCATTGCCAGTGGTCCTGTCATTAATTTAATATACTCTAGATTATTTGTTCAGAGTTAAACAAGAAACCAGAGTAAATCTAATTATTTTTTAAATAATACATTTCTGTCTTGCAGTTACCCAGCAACCATCATTGATTATAGCCGGTGGAAGATTAATTGAGCTACAACTAGCTATTATTTGGGATTTCTGAGGCTTTCTGTAGTCCTGGACAAGTACAGTTCAGCTTTTGAGAGGTGCATGCATTTCTCAGTTGTCTAAAATGAAGCCAGTCGTGACTTTTGAATCGAGGCCGACAAGACCACCTACACAGATCAGTGATCAGCCAAATGTCAGCTGTAACACTAAGAAATGCTGATTTACAATGAAAACATGCCACACACAACACCCAACCCACGACAACAACCCTCTCTTCAATCAACATTTCTGGTACTTCCTTCTAGTATATGTTAGTGTGTTGTGGTGCCTTTCATGTTGCCCATCATGCACTGGACATCAGCGCACATCTGACTGGGTCACCTTATCCGTCAGCCCATAGGCGGTGGATGACTAGATTGTCCTGCCAGAACTAGCTATGGCCATTTTTGGCAGAGGCTTCAGTGACTATGGGCAGATGGAGACCCATAACATCACACCAACATAATATGGTGATTTATAGATCATTTAACATGAAGAGCCAACAACTCAAATTCATTACTGACTCATAAAGCAGTCATTTAACCATCATTTAATCATTATTTATATTATTATTATTAATAATTTAACACCCAAATTGTGCTTGGTATGAAAAGCCACTCCATCGCCATGTCTGATGATCGGTACGATACACATCGGAGCATCGATGCAAATATCCTTTTCATGCAAACATGTTGAAAGCCAGATTTCAGATAAGACAACAATATAAGCATTTGTTGACTTTATCCAGATCTTTATCCAATTTAGAGAGTAAACTGCTTCCATTGATATGAACCATCCCGAGACCAGATAGACCCTCACGTTTCTACCACATATCACTTTGGACTAGTGAATCAATAACTTCATTAGTTTTATGAAATCACACTAGAAGTGATGCGGTGCTGCCAAGCCAACCACTTAACATTTTTAATCTTGAAGAATTTCAGTATGGATCGGCCCAATTGGAAAAGGGTTGAGGGAAATCAAATGGCAGGAGATGTTTTAATTAGAGGACAGCCAAACAAGCAAAGTAATTTTGCCCATGTATTAATATTGCAATGATAATTGGTTTACATTAACATCATTAATAATAAATAAATGTTGTTGTTGTTATATCAATAATACAAATGATGATGATGATAATAATAATAATAATAATAATAATAATAATAATAATAATAATAATAATACGAACAGTTACAATAATACAAATAATAATAACAACAACCACCACCATCATCATAATAATAATGTTGAATTGAACTAAATCACAAAAGTGTTGGTACAGGTGGTCGTCAGGAAGTTCATAGAACCAAGAAGGAACTGGAACATTGGCTGTTGGTCTAACGAGCATTCATCATCGCTGCTTTGAGAATGCTAACATGCGGTACTTTGATTAAGTATTGGTCAAATCATGAGATTCTGATGTGAAGTGTGAATGAGTCATCATTTGAGGCTCCACAGGTGGGGGCAGATGTTATTAAGATGCTTCAAGGATCAGTCGGGTCATCAGAACCTCCTGGCTTCACTAACACATCGGTTATTTTATGAAGAGGCTTGGTGGACGTTTCATGTAGGTTTATGTTTTTATCCATTTTACATGGCATGGAAATGTTCTTACTGCCCTTAACCCTACGATGGTCAAAGAGAGACTGATCTCAAGAGAGACATTTCTATGGCTTGGCAAAAACATAAGCATGGTGAATCAATGGCACAATTTGGCACATTATATATAGAAGGATTATGTGTAAGAAATAAATGTCATCAAACACAATTCCAAGAAGAATGAAGGAACATAATTAAAGTCATTTGACCACATGCCACAACGGCACCCTTGCAACAAAAGAACAAGCCCCTTCTGTGTACACAGCGTGTAGTTCAGCTCTGGCAATCATCGCATATGTCAGTGTCCAAGTCCACGGGGGATTGTGGGTATTTTGAATACCGAGTTCTTTCAAATAGACGTTTGGGAACAGGAATGGTAACTACAAAGACAGAATGTCATGAGAGTAGGCATCCCACTGTACCCACATGCTATGTTTCACTTCCACAAACACCTTGTTTTGAGACCATTTGTTTAACACGAAAGAACAATCATATAAACATTCCCATAAGTTCAACCCCATCAAACATAATCCTACACCTGATTGATATACTGCATATTTGTATTTTATTTCGTAGCAACAACCCACCAAGACTGCTTGAAGAGAGAAGAATGTATCAGGGGAAAGAACTCTGAATAAATCATGTCAAGTCACAGCAGTTTACATGAATTATTGAATTTAATTTCTCCATGCTTGTGTAGTCACACAGCAGGGTAGTATCAATACACTTTCCTTTTTTTAACCCGTCTCCAAGTGAGGCCACACTGATTCCCTCGCTCCTCGCTCTCCACACCTCCTCGCACTCCTTGCTCTCCACACCTCCTCGCGCTCCTCTTTCTCCTGATGTGTGGATGATGTGCGTAAGAAAAATAAAACAAGATCCTTCGTCACTTGAGTCAAGTTTTTGATATGTGATGCACATGGCACACATGTGACACATGTGATCCACATTGCTTGTCACCTCAAACTCTCCAGTACATGCTGGAGAGTTTGAGGGGCATCTCTGTATTCAGAATTGATGCATGCTTCTATAATCTCCTTTATTTCCCTTAGTTCTTCCCCTCTGAGTTAACCTCTCTTTGCGTGGGACATCGTGTGTCGCAGGCAGGAACATGTCAGTCAAATGGTAATCATGTGAGACCTGGGGGGGTACATTCTAACACTCGTTAGTTAAGCGCTGATTTGACTAATGACCAATTCAGAGCAAAGGCATGAACTTGGTGTGTAATTATTTACAAGGAGAACAAGAGAGAGACACACACACAGGGGACCATTAATATGGAGCCGGAGTCTTAAGGAAGCTGCTTGGTGTGGCAGTGAGGAATGTGTGACCTTCTAACTATTATGGTCTTGAGCACATGGACTATAATGCACCAGGGCACACATGACATCTCTGTACAGTCTACTGAGTATGTCTGTATATATGTATATACGGTATATGTGCATATATATATATACACAAATATATACATATATATATATATATGTATGTATATACGGTATATGTGCATATATATACGTATATATACACACAAATATATACATATATATATACACAAATATACGGTATATGTGCATATATATATATATATATATATATATATATATATGTATATACGGTATATGTGTGTATATATATATACACAAATATATACATATATATATACATATATATACATATATATATATGTGTATATACATATATATATACACACACAAGTGGCTTCGCTCCGATGATGACCAGGACACAGGTAGATGTTATCAAACTAGTAGAGAGTGGGTAAAGAGTTCAAGGATATATTATATATATATATATATATATATATATATATATATATATATATATATATATATATATATATATATATAAATATATATATATATTGGGTACAAGGGTACAATTATGATCTATGGAGGACTGTGCTCCTCTGAACCCCTTTAATGAACCCAAGGAAAAATGATATTGCTGAATGACATCATATTCGGTTATCATACCGTCTCTATCCAGAAGTATATTAGTAATAGTATATATTAGTATCCTCCTTGTAAGTCGCTTTGGATAAAAGCGTCTGCCAAATGTCCTAAATGTAAATGTAAATGTAGTATTTAACGGCCCTATCTCGTCTTTCCTATACAGCCTCGGAGACATTATTGTTGCATGATTATTGAAGATGTGCTTGAAATAATTTATTCAGCTTCCATCCAACTTGATGGTTACAAATGATGTAGGATCCCATCACTCAGCACCACCGGACGTTGTTGTTATGACAACTAGGACTTCTGTACTATTTTTATTATTTTTCTTTTAGCTATTTTCATAATATCTCTTCCTACGTCAAAGGAAGATGACAGTAGCATGTGCTGTATGTAAGGGTCTGACTACATCTCCCCACACGGGGCTACTGCTGCCTGTGCTTTGTGCCGGTGATACATTTAGTTCCTTCTCAAATGGTGGCTTTGTTTTCCTCTGCAGCCGTAGCACAACACTCCTCTTGCCCTCCAGTTAAACACGTATACAGCCCACACTATTTTCACCGATATTCAAATGTGCACATGAGAAGCACGTTCGACCTAATATACAGACAGACCTTATACACGTATCTTGTGTTTAGAGAGGTATCACACACACACACACACACACAGCTACAAACACTACTGCCTTTATTTGTCACAATCAAATCTCAACTGCAGATTCTGTGTTTATTTATTAATATTTCTTCATGAAGATATACAATATCTTCAGACCTGCAATGTGAGATGTGACAAACAGAGCCAAGTGGGGGTTTAAAGTATTCTGCATTTTCCAGAGAGGAGCGGATGTTCTGCTTGACTAAGGTGAAAATGTTTCTCGCCCATCTGCATGTTTTAAAGTCCTTAGAGGGAGCTCAGCCGTGAGGTCAGAGGTCAGAGGTCTAATGAGATTAGGTTAGATTAGATTAGGGTGCTTGACTTGAATCACAGCTGAACTGTGATATTTCGGAGACAACCTGCATTCAATATTTGGTCACTCACTTAAGGTTCAGACTCGGGATGTTCACACATGTTCATCCATCTGTAGTGTAAAACAAAAGGAACTCAGCACTTCTGGAGCGGTCTGCAGGTTTTTCTGTGACCATAATACCTCACAGAGACACAATTTAGATTAGATTAGATTAGATTCAAATGTATTGTCATTGCACAGCAGAAGTACAGTACAGCGAAAATAATTTAGCACCTAACCAGAGTGCAAATGTTGCAGTAAAGTGCATGGTAATATGTAATATATAATTTATAATTTACAGTTTACAGTTGCTACTAGGCAGTCTACTAGGTATAAAAACAGAGTATGTGTGGGATATGAGCATGTTTTAAAGTCCTTAGCTCAGCTGTGAGGTCAGCGCAGCTAATGAGAATGAGAAGGAAAAAACAAATTACAATCAATTACAATCTTACAATGAGAATTCAAATCTATTCTAAATGGGTTGCAAAGTTCCTGGTTTCGCCGGAATACGTCCCAAAGAGCTGTACTGGGCTCCTATTGGAAATCAGTTAGAATAATGCAGTGCAGTGTGCAGCATTTTGTATGTACTTCAATCAAGAATTTATTAAATAAAAAATATAAATCCTAGAAAGCATGTGCAATTGCATGCTGTAATGCGTAATTTTACTAAGGTTTGTTTACGTTTAAATTGTCATGTGTCTCTGGTCAACGTCAAGTTGACCAGAGATGTGGAAAAATGTTGAAGAAGAGAAGAATTGTTTCAATAATGTATAGACACATTAAGCACTTGTTTTCACACGAATGTACAACCAAGCTTGTACAATATCTTGTGTCTTCAGACATGCTGAACAAAATAATCTGACATGAATCTCTTAAAATATAATGAATTCAGGTTAAGGGATAACACTACATTATTGCCTTCTTTGCAAACTCAGCTTTCCCTTAGACGCCCCAACCATAATTATAATTCTGTTTGAAATCACAAGATCAAAAGGCACTATGCTCACTGGGTTCTATTTTGCTTCCTCAACAATTCTAGTCAAGAATCACCAATTAGTGAAGCTTAGTTCGGCGCTGCGCTTGTGTACAAAATACCAAGGAGCCGTTTGACAGGACCTCAACATACTATTTACTCTCCTTTAACCGACACACAATCACCCTTGTTTGGAAGACGAGGCAGGAGGCTGTAGGGATAGTCGACAGCTGGGCTCTCTCTCTCCCTCCCTCAATCTCCCTCCCTCCCTCCCTCCCTGTATCTCTCTCCCTCCCTGTATCTCTCTCTCTCCCTGTATCTCTCTCCCTCCCTGTATCTCTCTCTCTCCCTGTATCTCTCTCTCTCCCTGTATCTCTCTCTCTCCCTGTATCTCTCTCTCTCCCTGTATCTCTCTCCCTCCCTGTATCTCTCTCTCCCTCCCTCTCTCCCCCCTCTCCCTGTATCTCTCTCTCTCTCCCCTCTCCCTGTATCTCTCTCTCTCTCCCCCTCTCCCTGTATCTCTCCCTCTCCCCTCCCCCTGTATCCCTCTCCCCTCCCCCTGTATATCTCTCTCTCTCTCTCTCTCTCTCTCTCTCTCTCTCTCTCTCTCTCTCTCTCTCTCTCTCTCTCTCTCTCTCTCTCTCTCTCTCTCTCTCTCTCTCTCTCTCTCTCTCTCTCTCTCTCTCTCTCTCTCTCTCTCTCTCTCTCTCTCTCTCTCTCTCTCTCTCTCTCTCTCTCTCTCTCTCTCTCTCTCTCTCTCTCTCTCTCTCTCTCTCTCTCTCTCTCTCTCTCTCTCTCTCTCTCTCTCTCTCTCTCTCTCTCTCGGACTGTTGTCTTTATGCCAAAAACACCCAGAAGTCTGTCAATAGCAAAAAGCTGCAGCCATGGCAGATTATTTTCAAAGATGTTATTGTTATGATTATTTTACATTTAGTTCTTAAACTTTGAGAATAGCTCTTAATATATTTGATATTGAATAGGTGTTATTTAAGGATGTTAGTTAAGGGTTCATATTCACAGACTAGTTGTTTACTATCAGCACATCCTTCGTACTGCCAGACAACCATTATCAACAACCTACAGTACCCTGATACAACCTACCCCTGATACCCCACACACACACACACACACCTTCCTCCAGACACAACCTACAGTACCCTGATACAACCTACCCCTGATACCCCCCCCACACACACACACACACACACCTTCCTCCAGACACAACCTACAGTACCCTGATACAACCTACCCCTGATACCCCCCCCACACACACACACACACCTTCCTCCAGACACAACCTACAGTACCCTGATACAACCTACCCCTGATACCCCACACACACACACACACACCTTCCTCCAGACACAACCTACAGTACCCTGATACAACCTACCCCTGATACCCCACACACACACACACACACACACCTTCCTCCAGACACAACCTACAGTACCCTGATACAACCTACCCCTGATACCCCCCCCACACACACACACACACCTTCCTCCAGACACAACCTACAGTACCCTGATACAACCTACCCCTGATACCCCACACACACACACACACACCTTCCTCCAGACACAACCTACAGTACCCTGATACAACCTACCCCTGATACCCCACACACACACACACACACCTTTCGCCAGACATGTGTGTGTGTGTCGTGCGTGCGTGCGTGCGTGCGTGCGTGCGTGCGTGCGTGCGTGCGTGCGTGCGTGCGTGCGTGCGTGCGTGCGTGCGTGCGTGCGTGCGTGCATGCGTGTGTGCGTGCGTGTGTGTGCGTGTGTGTGTGTGTGTGACCCTTTGCTTGTATATGGAAAGAACAGCAGAGGTCAGTATCTGTTGTTCCTCAGCTGACCGGAGTCTGTGCCTTCTCAACCTCCCTGACCATTAAGTGTTCCTATGACATGTGAAGAGGGGCTCATTGTTCTCACAGTCTGAACGCTGGCTATCTGCCACAAAATATGAAAAATTGCTTCTTCTCCAGCAAACAGAGCAGCAATGAATAAACATGTGCGGCTCTGCTCTTGCTGAGCAAATATAGATCTGTCTATCTGGTATTTTAATAACAGAAAGTATTAGAATGGGTTCAGATCGGTACATGCCATCTTGTAAGTCAGTGTAAGTGAATTTATTTAAAAACATTGGATGTTCTTCATAAGGTCATTTTTGTATTGGAACAGACAGTTAAAATAAAGTCCAACAGAAAGCATTTCATTTTGAGAAACAAAATATTGTAAAATCGAATTTGTCATGGTATTTGCAATATAAATATAACGTGTTTGCATGGCCTCTAGGAAAATTGCAGTTTGCAGACATGTATTCATAATAATGTTCAAAATATTGAAGTTTAGAGTAGTGATGGTTGTATTTCTAGATTGAGGTTTTTATCAAGATAGATACAATCATAGAGACAATGTCCCTGTGGTCTTTATCTTTTTATTTCTTCATGCTTATCTGCTAACTTAAGTTAACCTGGCTTTTAATTGTTTTATTTATTGTTCATTCTCTTCTTACAATTCCTCCAACCGTTAGGACATGACTCTAAAATCCAGGTTATTATTAATACTACAAATATAAATAGTCATTAATATTGGAAGTGTTAATATTATGAAATCCTAGTTAACATGAAACACATCTATAGTATTTCATTATTATACTTTTTTTATTACAAGTGCTGTGTGGCTTGACGTTGTGAGTTGGTGTCATCTGGTACATTCCACTCCACACGCCTGCCTCTGCACTCATTTGTCGGCCAAACTCCGGTATCAACCGGCTAACGGAAACGGTGACGGCAACCTCCCTATTGTAAGTAATGGAATACAGCAGAAGCTCATGAAAGAGTCTTGATTGATGATTGCATCATTTGTGTTACATGGACAGAAATGGCAATTTTCCTCTCTGTTATAGATAGAAATTCTAATCAGTATTCATTATCGAAAGAGAACAACCTTATTGCTTAATGCTTAATCAGATGCAGGATATGTTTGCATCATGCTCTCCTTGAATGAATGTCTGGACAGTAATTAGACTACTTAAGTAATTAAAAAAATGATATGAGTGTTTAAGTAAGATATGTAGTCTACAAAGATTCAGGGGAACCGTGAAGTTCAAAATGTTATGTTCGTTCTCATAATATAAGTCAAACCATCGTGAGTTTTCTACAACGCCAGAATGACATGCACACATCTGCCTTCATTAGACTAATAATGTCAGATGAGAGAAAATGTTGTAGAAACATTTATACAACATGTTAATTGACTGATTAACAATTCTGGTTGTGGTCTGTCTGGCACATACGGCAATGCTTCTAAAATGCAGATGTATGTCAGCTATAAGGAAGTCTATCAAAATAGTCAGATAATGTATCATCTACAATGCCTCTTTTCTTTCTTTCTTTCTTTCGTTCATTTCACAAAACCAAAGATTGCATATTTATATGTGCATGAATAATAAAATAATTGTGTAATTGTATACTCTGTATAAAGAAAGTCCAACCAGAGGTTTTTGAGTTAAAAAAGAAAGTATGGCAACATGCCAAAGAAATAACATAAGATCAAGAAGATCATCAAGAAGAACATCAAGAAGATCATCAAGAAGATCATCAAGAAGATCATCAAGAAGATCATCAAGAAGAACATCAAGAAGATCATCAAGAAGATCATCAAGAAGAACATCAAGAAGAACATCAAGAAGATCATCAAGAAGATCATCAGTGAACTTCCGGTCCCAACTTTTTGGCTCCACTGCTAGCATATCAAAACCCTTCAAAATAAATCCTAATTTGATCCATCAGTGGATGAATGAACATGTAGCACAAGCATAGGAAGGGTTGAGGGAAACGATATCTTCATAGCCCTTCTCTCCCTAGAGAACTGACCTCCCTCCTGAACACACACACACACACACACACACACACACACACACACACACACACACACACACACACACACACACACACACACACACACACACACACACACACACACACACACACACACACACACACACACACACACACACACACACACACACACACACACACACACACACACACACACACACACACACACACCGTATATTATTTTAGCATTCACAATTATTTTAGCAGTACTAACGCCATGAACATACAAAGTGAGTGTTGATTTGTCTATGGTTACAAGGGCTAGAATTCAATGCGTTCACACTACACGATGACCAGCAGAGGTTTGTGGTCTCCAGCAGTCTCAACATTCAGAGACCAGCGGCTGATGAGGATAACAAGAAGCACCACAGCAATGTGTTCATGACGTCATCACACCAGAGTGACGCCGGATGCCTCTGCTCAAAAATAGGCAACCGTGACAGCTTCACAGTACGGGATGTGATAAGGGAATTAGAGAATAGCATGTCTAGCTTTTCTCTCTCTCTCCCTCTCTCTCTCTCTCTCTCTCTCTCTCTCTCTCGCTCTCTCTCTCTCGCTCTCCCTCTCTCTCTCTCCCTCTCTCTCTCTCTCCCTCTCTCTCCCTCTCTCTCTCACCACTGTCAGAGTCTTAATATTGTCTAGAGGAATAGCTGTAGGGCCTCCAGTATACCTAACCATGTAATGGGTTTGTTTACTAAGGGATCCTTATTAGATGAGGACACATTAGATACAACACATAGGACTTACTAACATAACAGTTTTGTAAAAACAAATCAAATCCAATTAGTTGAGGTTACATTGCGACATAATATTAACACAATTATTACACTATTACAAGCCAACATGTATTATTATCTTACAATCACATATATATATATACATAATCTCATTCATTAAATTCATTATATATTTTTTTAAAGTGTGGAAGTGGAAGAGAGCAAGATTTTGAAACCAAACAACCCAAACAAATCCCTTCCCTCTCCAAGATACACAATTCTAGATTAGTATTTGCCATCTGCAACAAGTATAATGGAACACTCTTCATTCCCTCCCGCAGTATGAATTTCCTACTATTTAACACTATATACTATACTATGTACTTATACTATACAACACTATACTATAACAATACTGTACACAATAAAAAGAACAATAAAAATAGCAAGAAAGTGACTGATGGATGATATGGACTCATGGATGTGTTGAATTGTGCAACAAGCAATAAAAAGCATTTAAAGTGGCAGTAGTGCAGCAGCATCATGAATACAATCCTTCCCCTCTCCCTCCCTTCCTCTTCCATGTCTCGGCCATTGAGACGTTTCACCTGTGATGACGAGATCCCGAACTAATCAGGGAATAGAGATACCCGATTGGTCAGAAATTAGTGGAAAAGCCAAATGAGACAGACGCAAACTCAAAACACATATTTCTTACATAGCATTAAACTCATTAATAGCTGACGGATGGCTATGCCATTTCTAACAAATGACACTCAAATAATGGCTCTTGAATCCTAAAGCACCTTTAAGTGTGAACATGATCACTATTATGTTTACGCTACATACGCAATAAAGATTGATTGTGCATTGTCTGCATTTCAACACCAGGTTGTCTGGCTATAGCAATGTTTGGGAAGTCTGGTCTATTTCAGCTTAAAGTGGAAGATTGGTTTGAGCTGCCACTTCCCGTCTATGTCTTTCTTTCCTTTGTCTCAGGCCCACTGAATGGGCTGCTAGAGAAGTGACACTGACACACTTGTGTGGTTGAATCTTATTAAACATGAAAATGGAATGACTTGACTGCAGTGTGCAGGGTTCAGTGCTCATGTATTTTCTGTGAGCCTCACGCAATTCAAGGTGAATCCTAATAGATTAGTCTTCCGATGTTATCGTTAGTGTTTTGCGACAATAAATGTTGACTTTATGCAGCACTTGTGAATAAGGATGTTGAGGCAGGCTGGAGTAACATCAAGAACCAGCTGCTATACCCACATCTGGCCCATCTGTCAAAACTACGCCTGACCCTGAACTGGAAAAAGGCCCATTCTGAGATTTGAATGGATTGATCACTCCACTAACATACAAAACCAAGCCATTTGGATGAATCTAAAATAATAAAATAGCAGTTAGTCCATACCATTCTTGTTTCTTTATTGCTGTTTGATGGTCTGTTCAAACTCCAATCAGCGGTTAGCTGTGTCGCCAACTTTTGAAGTTCAAGATTCCTGACCTTGGGTAAAGATCTACCTATTGAAGGGTTGATCAAATATTTATGGAATTTTATTTAGGTACTAATTGTATTTTGATCACATGAAATGCCTTCATCCAACTTTCAAATTTATGCAACCAAGATAACCCTGTAACCAGCATATTGAAAAGGCCCACCCTGTATTGCTGTAAGAATTGTTACAATACATCATACCTTCAATCATAAGTTGAATTATGCCGCTTCATGCAAGTTACTACCAAGTTCCTACATTTACCGTTAGCATTTTAGAAACTATACAACTGCAATGTGTGCTCAAAATTCTCAGTCAATGCAATAAAGCTAAGTGCAGTTCTATGTGCCATCCTATGCAGCAGCACTTTTCCAAAATACAATCACAAGACACAACTGTTGCAGTCATGTTACTAGTAGTCATGTTACTCAAGTGTGATGGCTGTGACTGAATGCTGTCTGTGAGAGCTTTGTAGTTTGGCTCACAGCGACAGCCAGTCTGAGACACAGCCAGTCTGTGAGGTGTCTGGCAGTTAGGCGGCTCTTGTACTTGATTAATTCCTTCTGTGAAAACATAATTTCACAGAGGTAAGTGGATCCAAAGGAGGCACTCTTATTGCACATGCAGTGAAGAGAGGAAAGTGGTCTCTGCTGACAAGTCCCCAAAAGTCACTTTCCTTGGATCTGTCATTTTGTAAACTCCACTTGGTAAAGTAAATACTTGCTGGAAGTTGGCTGCTACCTGTTCTAAATCAATGGGCAGGGTTTGAGAAAAATGCAGCAATATCTTCCACGACGTCTAACTCACCAAAACACAGGTTGAACTCTGTTCCTTTCCTTTCTCCAAGTGAGCCCAGTTCTGCTCAGGGTGAGAAACATTTTTGTCTTCGATGGTCTGTGACATTTCCTCCAGCTTGGAAAACTGTGTCAGCCTCCCGTTCTTTAGATGTGTGGTCCAAACACCCAGCTTGGCCTTAAACACATTCACTGCGCTTATCACATGGGGCAGGTGTCTGTCTTTTCCCTGGAGCTGGTTGTTGAGTGCGTTGAGTTTTGCCATTAGGTCCGTCAGAAACCCCGGGGCCAGGAGCATCCTCTGACAGTTCTTCGTGCTCCTCGTTCCTTTTCGACCAAAAAAGTGTTTATCTCCCGCAGGAGGTCAACAAATCGCTGCGACCCTTTGCTGTGACTCAACCACAGAGAGTAGGTCTGGGTAAGCGGCATCGAGCTCATCCAATCTCACCTTGAATAACTGGTGCTGAAGTGCTTTTGCTCAAATCGAGTTAATCAATTTGACCACCACCAGTATCATTACATGAGAAAGGTCATTATGGCACAGTGCTATAAAACCAGCACACACACACATCGCATCGCCGGACCCCCATCAATCGTTATTGCCACCAGTTTGGGTCAGTAAAAATGACTATCCGTATCCCCATTCTGTACCATTTTAAATTAGATTAAAAACTATGAAAAACAAATATTCCACAGATATGATGTATTCTGTTTCTTAAGAAGTTATGCTGAAATGTAGTCTTCATTTAGTAACTGCGTATGTGACTACTCCTTCGCATTTATGTCTATTTTTCATTTGGCTTGATGTTGCTTCTTGACATGGAGTCTACACTTGAAATTCTCTGCAGCCAGTGTTGCCATGGCAATATGGCTAATCTGAACAAGGTGAAGGTTGTATTTGTACAAAGGAATATGTGTGTACGTATATGCAGACCTTCTGAATACAAGCAATATGCTGTGGTGACAAGCAAGGTTTTCTCTAACTGTGAGCTGCTAATTCGACTAAATAAATCTACCCAACATCACTTACAAAGTGGCAGTGAAAAATGTCACGAATGTGCTATCATATGTATGTATGTACTGTATGATTTTTCTGATTGTTTTAGTTCCAAGACAGCATGTAATGTCCACATAATAGTTGTTATTGATGTGTTATTTTAATTATTATCTAAAGGTATTAGAGGCATTGTAACAGGGATGGTTTTTTTTACTTCTTAGAATGGCCTTTGATTTTGTATGACCCTTCATTGGCCTGTGGAATTGCCTATCCCCCTTTTCAATTGGATACTGTTCAGTTGACCTCATGATGCAACCAAGCCTCATGGAATCGACGCCACTTTATACCATTGGCTTTCTCTCTGCTTGCGTTGCACTCTTATGTCACAGTAACTTGGGGTTTGCATCAACGGGTGCAAAGCCAACACACACAAACACAAACTGCAACACACACAAACCCAACAAGGAAAGAGGACCTTGGAATAGATGAAACACAACTGGACAGTGGGGACAAAACTGCCTAGTCAGGTAGGCACACACCTGTTCAGGAGAAATCCCTAATTGGTGCGTCAATAGATTGCACTCTCATCACAGCCTACCATTCACAATTCCAGGAGACGACTGCATCCGATTAGTGCTTCTCTTCTTCACTGAGGAAGGTGGGCCCATCAATACAATGTAAACAATGGAATTGGAAGCAGTAGTTGCACCTTGATGAGAAACCTTAATGTTTTCTCTCATCTTTGTCCATGTCACATGTAAACACCAATCATATTGAAAATATCATAGCAATAGCGCCATGAACATACAAACAGCTTAACCATACCATCATATGTCATGCAGTAGCTTTAAATATACTGAAGTCACATTGGGGTTAGCTTGCAAGGCAGCTGGATTCGTCCATTCATGTTTACACGAGAATACATATTGCCAGGCTTCATGTAATCTGCTTCTGGCCAAACCACAGTGGTTCGGACCAATCAGCGTCCTATGAGGAACTACGAGCAGCTGGAGAAGTTAAACTTTTGGTATCTCATGATTTCCGATTCTTTGGTCACAATTGAAAATCAATTCTTGATTTAGAAAGTTCTCCATTCCATTTCAATCCATAGGTACTCATTTTACTCCAGTCTGCTGGGCACTAAAATGCGGTGTGGCAAATCATGCCATGAAAGCAAGCAGGTCATGAAACAAAAAGGTTACTTATCTAAATAACAAGCCCTGGGTAACAAAAGAGCGTATATCAGTTATAAATAGACTCAATAGACCAGTCAGTATGTCACAGTCACAATCTGTGAAAAGTCATGGCAAATAACATTCTTATTCCATTACAACACTGTGCACAGCAGCATAAGCATCAGAAACTGCAAATGTCACTTTTAAATATTAGGTTCTATACTATTCTAAGGCCTTTGAGTGTAGATATATCCTTTGATGACTTTATCTCTTTTTAATAAATAACTACTGTTTTCAAATGTCAGTCACCCATACTAACAATTACTATAGAGCACCAAATCATTGTCCCAAGATTCTTCTGAGCTTTTATCTACTCCTCATATAAACTATAGTACAATTGTTATTATGTTATCTGGATAACATAAATTAACAGCACAGTGGGAGTATTTCTGACCTACTGGGTGATCCTTCCTGTACAGCAGCTTTTAAAAGCATAGGGTGTGGGCGGTAGGGTGAGAAGCTTCCGTCTGATTCACAGGAAGCTTCAGCAGAGAAATACGGTGGACAAAAACAAAGTAAAACAACAAACATAAAGATATACATATAGATACACTGCAAAACACGACCACAGTCTAGACAATCTTTGAAAATACATCCATATAAATACTTTGACATCAAGATTCAAGATTTAAATTTGCCATATGCAACAAATACAATGGAATGCCTACTCACCATTACCTCCTGCAGTATGAATTTTATAAAACACTATAACACTATAATAAAAATACTGTACACAATAACAATAATAACAATAAAAATAACAATAAAGTGACTGATGATCGGGTTCTAAAATGCCAGTAGGGCAGCATGTGTTGTGCCCCCACACTCTAATCAATCCCTGGGATCTCCCCTTCTTAAGGCTGCCGAAGACCGACATCGGGGCTTGATCACTGAGAACCTTATGGCTCCCTCCTACTCGAGAAGCGGTGTCTCCAGCTCCGACTACGTCACGTCTCGTCCTACCCCCCCCCCCCCCCCCCCGCCCCCCCGCCAAGGCCGTCTCCCCGCTACACCCTCTGGACCATCTCCCCGCTCCACCCTCTGGACCCTCTCCACGCTCCACCCTCTGGACCGTCTCCCCGCTCCACCCTCTGGACCCTCTCCACGCTCCACCCTCTGGACCGTCTCCCCGCTCCACCCTCTGGACCATCTCCTCGCTCCACCCTCTGGACCCTCTCCACGCTCCACCCTCTGGACCGTCTCCCCGCTCCACCCTCTGGACCCTCTCCGCGCTCCACCCTCTGGACCGTCTAGCTTCCAGGTTAGCTCCCAGTGTCTCTAGCTCCTAGTTTCCAGGCTAGCACCCCATGTCTCTAGCTTCGAGGCTAACCCCTCGTGTCTCTAGCTCCCTAGCTCCCAGGCTAGCTCCGTGTCTGCTCCGTGGCTACGCCAGCTCCTCGTGGTTCCGAGCCCATCGTTTCTCGGGCTGGTTCCACATCTGCTCCATGGCTACACCTGCCCTCGAGGACCCCACCAGCTCCCGAGGACCCCACCTGCCCTCGAGGACCCCACCAGCTCCCGAGGACCCCACCTGCCCTCGAGGACCCCACCTGCTCCCGAGGACCACACCTGCCCTCGAGGACCCCACCAGCTCCCGAGGACCCCACCTGCCCTCGAGGACCCCACCTGCTCCCGAGGACCCCACCTGCTCCCGAGGACCCCACCTGCCCTCGAGGACCCCACCTGCTTCCGAGGACCCCACCTGCTCCTGAGGAGGACCCCACCTGCTCCCCCGAGGACCCCGACCTGCTCCCCCCGAGGACCCCGACCTGCTCCTGAGGAGGACCACACCTGCTCCCGAGGACCCCAACCTGCTCCCCGAGGACCCCAACCTGCTCTCGAGGAGGACCCCACCTGCTCCCGAGGAGGACCCCACCTGCTCCCGAGGAGGACCCCACCTGCTCCCGAAGACCCCCACCTGCTCCCCGAGGACCCCCACCTGCTCCCGAGGACCCCTTCTTATCTCACGGACCCCTCCCTGCTGGACGACTTCTATCGGGAGAACCCGGGGTTCTCGGGCGGTCATCCGGTGCCTCCCCTCAGGGGGGGATACTGTTGTGCCCCCACGCTCTAATCAATCCCAGGCTGCCGACAACCGACGTCGAGGCTTGATCATTGTGAACCATACCGAGAACCTTCTGCCGAAGACCGACGTCGGGGGCGAGATCATTGAGATCCTTCTGCCGAACATCGACATTGGGGGCAAGGTCCTGAGAACCTTATGAGATCCCTCCTACTCGAGAACTCCTGTCTCCAGCTCTGACTACGTCCCGTCTCGTCCTACCCCCCCCCCCCCCCCCCTCCTGCTCCAAGGACCCTCTCTGACAACCTTCTGCCGAGACAGACGTTGGGGGCGAGATCACTGAGAACCTTATGGCTCCCTACTACGTACACCCCCCTACGTACACCCCCCTACGTACACCCCCCCCCCCCCACCAGTAAAGGGTTCAGTAAAGACATGATCCATTGTTTTGGGTGTCCTGTCTCTCTTCTGGGTTCTCTGGCACATTTGGCTAGCCGGTCTCGTTGGGTCCTAACAGCATGAATACAATGTAACACAGTACAGTACAGTGCAGTGGCTGTAATGAGTCCAGAAAGTCCAGCAAAAGTATGATAGTTTAATGTAATATGGATGACAATGTTATAATAGTGGCAGCAAACTGTCCTTGAACCTGGTTGTCCTTGTACGGATCGCGATCGGGAGGGGGGAGAAGAGATGGTGCCCAGGGTGGTTAAGGTACCTTGTGATGGAGATGGCCTTCTTCCGACATCTGGTCCTAAAGATCTCCTCAATGCATAGAAGTGCACACCCGATGATCTTTTCCGCCGTCCTCACAACCCTCTGGATGGCTTTCTTGTCCTGTTTTGCCGTACCACACAATGATGCCACTCGTCAGGACGCTCTCTACAGTGCCACGGTAAAAGTTCACTAGCCACCGTTTGCCTATGCTGCTTCTCCTGAGGCACCACAGGGCATAAAGGCACTGGTGTGCCTTCTTCAGCATGACCTCCATATTGCGGGTCCACGCTAGGTCGTCCGAGATCTGTAGTCCTAGGAAACGGAAGCAGCTATTTCCACCGGTGTCCCATCCAGGCTGATGGTGGAGTGGGTGCCCCAGTGGCTCCTGAAGTCCACAATGAGCTCCTTAGTCTTGCTGACAATCACCAAATGGAATATGCAGAGTGTGATCAACCAGCACAATGGCCATTTGTTAAGTTATGATTTAACAAACAGGAAAACAATTAACAGTAAAAACTGATGGAGATTTGGATGGCATCTTCAAAGTCCTGATATGTGGAGGCCAGGCAGCTTTAGACAGCTGGTGAACTACTGATGTGTTTCTTCGTACATATAAAATACCATTTCCTGGAAGAAAACCAGCCAGTGGGAACAAGGGAGTAACAAGTGGTCACTTTTGAGGAAAGGACAAATGAATTATACTGCAAGTATTTCTGTAATTACTGGGTACCTACGGGGTACTGTTAACAGAGCAGAGAGGTTGAATTTATGGAATATCTGTGAAGTACAAGAATAGCCTAAATTGTATTATGAAAGTCTTTCATAATACAATTTAGGCTATTCTTGTCCCAGCAAAGACACTTGTGCTCCCTCTGGGAGAAACAAGTGGCCAAGAAGGCAGAAGGAATTATCAGCCAGTCTGACCATGTTCTGTCCAGTGAATTCACTGCTAGGCCTTATAGGTTGGTGTGTAAGGTGCCCCTTAGGAGAATAAACAATATTAAGTCCTTGTTATTAGGCTGTTATTCAACACCAGCGGTAATTTTAAATTATGTTTTGAACATGGTTATTTATATGAACCACTACAATTGTATATTATTTAGTACTGCTGATTGCTTCCTTGTATTGACCTATGTAAGTTGATCTGTTGCCTCGGACTTATTACTACCTTGCCTGTGAGTTTCTAAGTCATATTCTAAGTCATATATACTTGCTAAGCTGCACATAAATTGCCCTTCTTGGGGTCAATAAAGTTGTCTGAATCTGCATCTGAATCAGTATTCAATCAGACGAACTCTCCGAGAACGCTGGAACATTTCTCAGATCATATGGAACCATTACAGCTTGAGGTCCAACGCCAGGGACAAAAGACACTGAACTCAAATTCTCAAATGGATCAAGCCAACAGTCAATGTGTACAGGATTGCCGGTTTTTCTTGGACTATGCTGTTATTACAGATGTTTGTTTACACAAGTATGCATTCAATGCTCATCCTGACTCACGCAGAAATATGTGCCTTTCAAATGGAAAGATGAGTGCTCAGCAGTATTTCAGAAGTTGAAAGCTGCACATACCTTTGATCAGCCATTCATTGTGGGTACAGAAGCATCTAACCGGTGCAGTACAAGCACAGATTGTCATGTCCTGAATAACAGAGAAGAAGTGATTCACTCTATGATAACCTTACCGGTCTTGCTGGGATGAAACCACAGCCAACGGTCCTTCAAATCTGGTGCAGCTGAATCAGCCCACAGCCCAAGATAATTCAGACACTTCCTAGACATAAAGCATTGGGTTTACTCCCCTTGTATCCCAGACCGCCTGACACTGGACAGTGTTCTGTTCCCCTGCTGCAGAGGTCTTCGGGACTGCTCCCTGGAGTCCAGCCAGGACAGGGCCAACCTTCTAATTCCACTTGCAAAGACTGTTAGAGCACAATTCTCTGACCCACTCATGAACGCAGGACGGGGTTGATCAGAAACAACCAGGCCTTAACGTGAAGCACCCCAACCCACCCACTAGAACTGAGATTGCAGTCTCTTCTGTCCCTGCTTCTTTGCCCCTACATATATGGACTGTTTCCCTCCCATATTCTCACACACACACACACATTTTGTTATTGTCAAAAATATATATATTTTTACTTTTCATTTCAACATGAAGTCATTTCAGGCAAGTGAATGTTAGGGTTTTCTGAATACATTATTTATGTTTATTACATCCTCTGTAAAGTTTCTGAATGGTGTCTCATATAGCCTGATTGCAGTGCATTGATTTGGGCCACTAGTTTACACTGCAAACAAACAAAGGAGCCCTGCTTTGGTCTGGTGAGATGAAGATGTGTGTTATGTCTGGTTTCTCACTGTCTTACTTGCAGTGGAACAACAGCCCTAGAGAACTGGTGCTACATAACCAGTGAACAACAGTTGGAACAACAGCCCTAGAGAACTGGTGCTACATGACCAGAGAACAACAGCTGGAACAACAGCCCTAGAGAACTGGTGCTACATGACCAGAGAACAACAGTTAGAACAACAGCCCTAGAGAACTGGTGCTACATGACCAGAGAACAACAGTTGGAACAACAGCCCTAGAATCGGCAAAAATCTGCCGGATGATCAACCGGCAGAATTTAGCTGATAAACAAATAAACAAAACTGAATGCTGGTAAAATGGAGGATAATTGATCATTGTTCATTTTCATGTGCTACCCACATTGTAATGGTACAACCTGTCTATATATATCTATATATATATAGATATATATATCTATATATATATATCATGTCTGAGCTAACTGCCGGGTGCCCAAAATACATTAAAAAGCCGTCAAAGTGACTCCCCCTCCATTTCTAAAGGAGCTGAACTAAACTCCCTCTTGTTCCTCCTGTCAAAATGGCAGCCGCAGAATATCAAATGCCAATTAAAAAAGGAGACAAGCACAAGCAAAGTAGTGGCGTTTAATTCCCATCAGTTTGACAGCAGGAAGAAAAAGGAGATGGAAAATGTTTCCAGACGGTCACCTTGAGAAGGTCTGGACACACTATATATAAATAGACTGTATATAGTATTTCTATTATGTGTGCTATATATAAATATATAGTGAATATAGTATTTATACTATGTGTACTATATGCACTATATATAAATAGTGTATATTGTATTTATACTATGTATACAATATACACTATATAAATAAAGTGTATATAGTATTTATTTTATGTGTACTATATACACTATATATAAAAAATTGTGTATATAGTATTCACATTGGTGTTCACATTGGTGAAACAAACACGTGCAATTGAAAACATTTAAAAAATGTTATAATGTTGAAGGCAGCAGTAGCTCAGTCTGTTGGGACTTGGCTTTGGAACCGGAAGGTCCCCAAAACAGCTGGGCCCTGCCGAGGTGTCCTTGAGCAAGACACCAGACCCCTACAGTTCTCCCCCGGGGCTGCATATAAAACAGCTGTCCACTGCTCCTAATACTAGGATGGGTTAAATGCAGAGAAACACATTTCACTGTGTGTGTGTGTGTGTGTGTGTGTGTGTGTGTGTGTGTGTGTGTGTGTGTGTGTGTGTGTGTGTGTGTGTGTGTGTGTGTGTGTGTGTGTGTGTGTGTGTGTGTGTGTGTGTGTGTGTGTGTGTGTGTGTGTGTGTGTGTGTGTGTGTGTGTGGCCTTTGGGGCGTGGCTTATGATTGTGTTGTGTTTTTCACTGTGAATTGTGATAAATATTTCAGTAAATAATTACATACCATAAAAACAATTATATATGTATACGACTAATATATATAGTTTTTGCTGTCACACTCGGCAAACAAACCAGAAAATGCTGTCATTGACTTACATAGTAATAATTCAAATGATTAACACAACAGTAACTGTTGATCTGTTGTGTACATTTGTCCATAAAGAAAGCATGTCGGAGCTGCTCTGCTTCCCCTTTCCTCTGGAACTCAAACCGTCAATCTTTGATTTGCGCTCAGAGATCGCTCAAGAGCTAGCATTAGCAGTCGATCCGCTATAGTAGACGGTTCTGGATAGGACCATGAAGGTATTTTGATTGATGTTAAAGTGTGTGAGATCATTATGGTTCATTGCTGTGCAATGACAATACATTTGAATCTAATCATCTAATCTAAGGTACACCATTCATGGACACCAGACCCCACAAGTTTTCCTTTGAACTCATATCATACTAATAATATTAACAGCATCATGTTGAGGGCGGTGTTTCTGTAACGAGGCAGGAGGGCCCACCTGATGACGGCTGGGCTGTGATGAATGTTTGCGGAGCAGGAACCAGCGTTCACTCGGGGCCCTGCGGTGATGGTTAGGCTTTACTGAGGGTCACGGTTTGCTAACCTCCCATCTCCCGGTATCCATCTATCCTGCCTGCAGCCACGGGGAACAGGTCCCTGCTGCCCTCAGCGACACAACACAGTGGGCCGTGCCTCTCTGTAGGCCGACATCATCTGGGCCCTGCTGCCTCCAGAGGTCCAGACACCACCCTCAGCTGAGCTATGGGAGCCTCGCTGGTTGTCGGGGCCGATGACGATTCCACACACACACACACACACACACACACACACACACACACACACACACACACACACACACACACACACACACACACACACACACACACACACACACACACACACACACACACACACACACACACACACACACACACACACACACACACACACACACACACACACACACACACACACACACACACACACACACACACACACACACACACACACACACACACACACACACACACACGATGTGTGGCTAGGTGGATATGGATGGAGGACCATTGGAGATGGCCCTGGTAATCCCTAATTGGTCCAACACTCATCTGACTAATTTAAGTTCACAGCAGAGAGGCAGACTGACTACATGGGCTCATAAGATGTCAAGAGATGGAGCAGAAAAAGTGAAAGCAGAAAAAGCAAGGTAAAACTAATGGCATCGGAGCAAGACGTGACCAAATTGGTGTGAAATTAATGGACATTCATTTAAACCCACAATTGGCGACTCAAAAGTGTGTAGCTAAATGTGTCGGAACATCAATCACATGCATGGATATGCCTCTCTGGCATTACCTTAAACATTTTTACCATGCATTTGTGATTATTGGCAAATAATCTAATACCCAAACTGCAAACGCTAAGACATTTGATGAAAACACTGAAAAAATATTGACCCATTTTCCCTATAACAAAAAAACATGTAGCCAAGAAAAACCTCTTGTAGTTGTAGTCTCTGAGCTACCAGGCTCAGTTCAGTCAGAAGTGTTCAGTCAGGGCAGTGGAGTGGTAATGAAGATACCCTCTTCTTTGAGGAAGAGAAGAGGGTATCTTCATGTTATTGGTTATTATGGACAGTGCATGTGTGTGTGTGTGTGTGTGAACATTTAAAAAAAGATCAATGAATGATTTACAATATCACCACTATTCATGGGTTACACCCATTGTACACTGTAAGGTTGGGATTGTAACAGAGATTGCACCAATATGTTGATGTTTTGTGGTTCAAAAGAACAACAGACATATTGAAATGTATAATTTAAGTTCATATATATATAAAATGATATGGTATTCAATTTATATATATATGTTATATGATTTTCATGTTTTTGTGAAAATTGTTGTGTTCTTTCTAATTATCATCGTAAAGTAGAATAGGTATGAAGTGCAAAATCCAGCCCCTATAAACGGGCAGCTGGGGACCATGAAACATGAGTCCCAGTGCAGTCCAGGCTGGGGCTGATGGAGCGGGGGGTCTGAAGAGATGGGGTCTAGAAGGGAACAATCATATTCAGGCAACTTTCAATGCCTTTCATCCTGCTCCTGTTTCGCTTTCATTTTGTATTCATTGGCGCTCCACTTTTCATTTTTTGGTTTGCCAACAAAGAACCAAGTTCTATGCATTTTAACAAGTCTGTATGACTAATACAAATAATACAAACCCAAAAATTAGACGTTCATTTAAATGCATGAGTTCTAGCTACACAACCCTGTAACCAGGGATGTTATGTAGGAGTTCTCACTTGGCTGGATTGGCTTGATAGCGTGTGTTTGTGCGCGTGTTTGTGCCCGTGTTAGTGCGCCCGTGTTAGTGCGCCCGTGTTAGTGCGCCCGTGTTAGTGCGTCATTTTCAAAAATGTGGTTGAAGCCAGAACTATATAATACATGATGCGGCAGCAATGGCCAAAACACACACCCATCTCACCTTAAAGGAACGAAAAGCCTAAAACACTTCACCATCATTGTCAAACATCTGTTGGTGATGGACAACGTTCCCCAGGTCCTATTTTACCGCTTTGTGTCTAATTGTATTTTGCCACGGATAAACTTGATTTCTGTAGATGCTACTCAATTCACTGTATCAGAGAGATTCAATTCACAGTCAGATACAAGCTTATGTTCCATATGGCCACAACTCAGAGGTTCCGTCTCAGAATATAGCATGTTACATTTTTGCTGTATTCCTATGGCGAGAAATCAGTCATTTAGGAAGAGGACACAACATTGTGGGGCCAGCCACCTAGTCCATTTAGAATGCACTAGGAGCCGTCCAGGCTTGGGGCCGTGGTCTCAGCCCTAGTCATCCATTCATACCGGAATATTCAGCAAATGATTGGCTGAAATCAACGGCTTTCTCATCCCTTTTTTTCCGTCACTTTGCTGTCCATATTTGTTCATTTTTATTTTTATTGTATATATATTTAGATGGTATTGTTTTGTAGATGTTTACTGCGGGAGGGAACGGGGAGTCGGCATTCCAATGTACTTGTTACAAATGGAGAATAAATATCTTGTATCTTGTATCCCGCAGCTGGTCAAAATGTGGTTATCCTTGTGGCATATCGTATCGTAGCATACTGCCAAATGTCTAGCTTTAACAAAATATGTTATACATATATGTTATATCATTATAAAACATTTGATTAATATAAACAATTTATGAATGTACAATTTACCGAATGGGCTGTCCTGATTTTGAGAGGGGGTAGTGAAAGTCATTCTGGGTAAGTAGGGAACAGCAAGACAAAATAGGACCTGGGGTGTGCTGTACTTTTGACCAATATACATTATGTAGACATTACATAGACATTATATAGACATCATAACCACATGCATTCACCACCTGTTTTAGGCTGTATAATTACTTTAGGGTGACTGGGACACTTCACACCTCATAGCTTGTGTGGACTGCGGATTGGTCAACATGGTGTGCTTTTAGCTGTACGTGGGGAATGCATGTGGTGCATGTGGTGCGCAGGCGAGAGTCCAGGCACTTTCTGCTGCAGATTTCTGGGTCAAGTGTACTAGACAAGCTGACATGCCCACAATCAAAACAAGTACAGAGTTATATATCAGACATCACGTCCCCGCCACTGCCCAGACGTTCATTTTGTCTCTGAAAATACATTAGCAAAGAAAACACTTTTAGGAAATCAGAAAATCTGGATTAAATTCCCTGCAGAACTACACCCATTTATGTAGCACCTTTAGGTTATAAAGTTCTTTACAATGCCCTCTCAGGTAGAGTTAATACAATTAAGTACATTTTATATACTGTAGCAAAAACGAAATAGACAAAAGCATTGTCTATTAAAATGTGCATGGAAGAGTGTTACAGAGCTGTGTCTGCAATGTCTCCAATGAAGACATTAACATGTTTGGAATGCAAGGTGTAATGAAACCAGGGGACTGGGAGGGAACACCAACAACACTGGAGAAGGAAAAACACATTAGGCTAGACAGGGCTTTTAAAAAGGAACAAAAGATAACTGTTTTAATATAATTTAATTTAAAAAACAAAACAGAGGTCTGACCAGTCGTAAATAAGTGAACCAAGTGAAGCCAGGGCGGGGAGGAGAAATGGAATGTAAAAAAAACATTAATGCAAAATATGATTGCATTAGCTGAAGGGCAGAATCTCAATTGCCTGGGACTATAATTTAATAACTCGCTAATTAAGTTACTGTGTAACGTTGCAGAGCCCACTTTGTCTGTGACCAAGTCACTAGGGACTAGTGCTTAGCTCCCTTCTCATCCTCCATATACAATGCGGTTTGCATTCAAAAGCTGTTCTTGATAAAGCGAGTACTCAATTGTAATATTATTATATGTATGTATATAAAAAGTGAAAATAAAATGTTGTACACGTACATATTGCTTCACATGATAGCTCACGTAACATGACTCATCTCTCAGTCCCTATGAGTCAGCCTGCATGGTTGTATTGCTGCAAAGCATTCAAGACGAACGGAGAAGACTTCACAACATGAGCGTCAACAAGGATGGTGGAAAATATGTCTTTTGATCTGAATCTGAGACATATTATTATTATATTATATTTGGGTTGGGCCAGCTACATTATTGCTGGGAGCTGGTGAAGGTGAACGGATGATCTCTGATCGTGTGGTTAATATGTGTGGTTAATAATACTAATGAATATGATTTACTATGCACTTTTCTCTAGTGTTAAAAAAAGCACTCCCAAAGCGCTACAATCATAAATCATAACAGAAACACAGGGAACACAGAAAAACAAGGTCACACAATAACATGCTAAGTTGAACAATACATGTATACAAAGGAAAGGTCAATCTGGAAGACCTAAAGAGGTGCTTTTTAAGAGCCTTCTTAAAGCTGTCAAGGGTAGGGCATTTCTCAGCGCCTCGGGCAAGGCATTCCACAGCCGTGGGGCACTACAGCAGAAGGCTCTGTCACCCATGGTCTTTAATTTACGAGGCTGTTGGAGAGCGAGGATGCTAGCAGAGTGGAGAGAGAGGGTATGGAGGGTCTGATTAAATCCTGGAGCTAGCCAGGAGCTGTACCGTCAACTGCTTTGTAAGTAAGAGTACGATTTTTGTAGTCGATGCGTGAGGTAACGGGAGCCAGTGTGATTTGAACAACGCAGGAGTGATGTGTTGCTGGGCTGAGAATGTGTGCATGCAGCACGATTTTGCACATCCTGGAGTTCTTTTGTGGGTTAACCATAAAAAAAGGGCATAACAATTATCTATCCTGGAGGTTATTAAAGCATGCATCTGGAAGTGAGAGGATTGGCCTACGCCTGGCAATACTGAAAAGCTGATAAAAATGTTTATGTTAGTATGTTATGTTCTTTGGCTTTGAAATGACTGTCGATTGTCGAATACAACTGCAATGAACAGAGTCAGGAAGCTGAATGTTATCAACGGAGAGACTGAGGTGATTGGAATTATGGAGATATAAATTAAAATAACTTGTTGAAACTGTTGAAGAGGCTTTCATGTCAGAGTTAGTGACTTGAGAGGTGATTTGAGAGATTTGAGAAACAGTGATAACCCAGACCAAACGTTCAAAAAATGTGCCATAATGACATCCATCCATCCATCCATCTTCTCCCGCTTATCCGTAATCGGGTCGCGGAGGTAGCAGCTTCAGCAGGGGACTCCAAACTTCCCTCTCCCTGGCAACATCGACTAGCTCTGACTGGGGGATCCCGAGGCGTTCCCAGGCCAGTGTGGAGATGTAATCACCCCACCTGTACCTCGGTCTGCCCCGTGGTCTCTTCCCAGTTGGATGTGCCTGGAAAACCTCCCTCGGGAGGCGACCAGGAAGCATCCTTACTAGATGCCCGAACCACCTCAACTGGCTCCTTTCTACGCGAAGGAGCAGCGGCTCTACTCCGAGTCTCTCACGAGTGACTGAGCTTCTCACCCTATCCCTCAGGGAGATACCAGCCACCCTCCTGAGGAAACTCATTTCGGCCGCTTGTATTCGCGATCTCGTCTTTTCGGTCATTACCCATTGCTCATGGCCATAGGTGAGGGTAGGAACGAAGACTGATCGGTAGATCGAGAGCTTTGCCTTCTGGCTCAGCTCTCTTTTTGTTACAACGGTGCAGTAAAGTGCACCCAATACCGCCCCCGCTGCACCTAGTCTCCGGTCACTCTCACGCTCCATCCTCCCCTCACTCGAGAACAAGACCCCGAGATACTTGAACTCCTTCACTTGGGATAAGGACACCCTCCCTACTTGGAGTAGACAATCCACCGGTTTCCTGCTAAGAACCATGGCCTCAGATTTGGAGGTGCTGATCCTCATCCCAGCCACTTCACATTCTGCTGCAAACCCATCCAGTAAGTGCTGAAGGTCACATACTGATGACGCAAACAGGACCACATCATCTGCAAACAGCAGCGATTCAATCCTGAGCCCACCATACTGAAACCCCTCCCCTCCATGACTACGCCTTGAAATCCTGTCCATGAAAATCACAAACAGGATGGGTGACAAAGCGCAGCCCTGGCGGAGGCCAACACCCACTGAGAACAGGCCTGACTTTGTACCGAGAATCCGGACACAGCTCTTGCTTTGGGAGTAGAGAGATTGGATGGCCCTCAACAGTGACCCCCCACCCCATACTCCCGCAGCACCCCCCACAGTATTTCCCGAGGGACCCGATCATATGCCTTCTCCAAATCTACAAAACACGTGTAGACCGGATGGGCATACTCCCAATGCCATAATGACATAAAACAGGAAAGGCCCTATAACGTAACACCCTGAGGTAGGGAGTGGGGTTAACTATGCCCCATCAGGACAAACAGAGTGGTTTGTGAGGTTAGATTTAGACCAGGTTAAGAGTAACAGTTAAACCCAACAGCTTCGACCAATACTACCAAATCCAGTTAAACAGCATCTCCATCCGGTCCAGTAAAATACTGTGACTGACAGTATCCAAGGCAGCACGGAGGTCCCAGAGTACCAGAATATTAGTGGCTCCCGAATCAGCTGACGTGGGATCGTTAAGAACTCTCACGAGTGTCGTCTCAGTGCTGTGCCCCGGCCCTTGAAACCAGATTGGAATTAGAACAGATTAGAACAAATCTGTTGGGTAAGGAAACTGAACTGAGTCACTTCTTGCAATGATCCGTTCACTTCTCATTCCGTTCATTTGTGCTCTCAGTCACTTGCGAGCAAACATGAATCATTGCCAGGTCATAAAGTCACTCACTGAGTGAGTGGTTCAAGTTATTTGTTTGCAGGAGAAATGGGGTGTCTTCAGGACAGCAAATACACAGCTGATTTGGGTTGTTAACATTGAGCTGAAATGATTCAACAACATTGGTGTCCAGATACATGACATTATCTAGATTGGTATTATATGCATAGGCGAACATTCAACGTTACTTTTCGCAGTACTGTTCGTGCACACACATACACTTGCATGCGCACACTCACGTTACTGTTTTTAAATGAGGACAGCTATAAGGATACACTCACTGAATGGAGTGTGTGTGAGTGTGAGTGTGAGTGTGTGTGTGTCAAACACTGAGTTGCTCAAGCCCGCCCCGCTCCCTCTCTCATGTCTTGAAGTTTCAAAGTTGGAAGTAGTGCCAAATATTTTATTTAATAATTAGGTGTCGCAAATGTATACGTGCTGTACATAATATGGTAGGATAATAGTAGCTCGGTATCTTTAGCCAACTCAATGCTCAGCTCATTGTTAAGTATAGTATAGTATTGTATAGTTTAGTCTTGTATTGGTGTATACATTCATACTGTGGGAGAGAATTGGGGGTAAGCATTTCATTGTAAATGGCAATTAAACATCTTGAATCCTGAAGTGGCCAATCTGAAGCCAAACTGGCTTTTTTTGGGACAGGTGTAATGACTGCAACTTTTAGCTCCGGGGGAACCTCCTGTAGTGAGGGAAGAGAGAACGATCATTGTAACGTAGCGACTGACAGCAGGCAGGCACTTCTTTAGGAGAGCAGAGATCAGTTGCAGCTTCACACCTTCGACTGAAGCCAGGTGTGAAGTCTGGTAAAACGGCCGCTAAATGTTGAAGTCCAGCACCACTGCAGCTCAAACCACCATCAAGATCAACATCATCGAACAGAATGCCATCCAAAACAAGGTGACTACGGTTATTCTGCAGGAGACTCAGACAACAAAACGATAACTTCCTGAAACTTCCTGAGTACACCCTTGCCGGTCACACCATCGTAACTCTAGCCGCAAAAGACGAGTGGCTACTTTAGAGAATACATAAATAAATACATAACAGATATATTTTGATTTGTTCCATTTCATGGTTACGACATCCATGTGTTACATCATCTTTTTGATGCCTTCACCGTTTGGTTCCAACAGGACACAACACGCACACACACACACACACACACATACGCACAACACAGTATTACTCACCGCACTGGTGAACAATGCATAAAATGTCCAATGCTACATCACATAATATGAGCTGACAGTTTTCATCTGCAATTGTAATTCGGTTATTGTATCATGGGAATCCTGCTTGCAATCTGGTGTGACCATAACACTTCAAGGCTACTACAGCTTGCCAAGATATGCATGACGTCAGAACAAGTAAAAGGGAAAAACAAATTGCACAATGTGCCCTCTGGTAGGGAACTGTCTGCTCCTCCTTCCACCCACCACCACTACAGCAGAGTTGTGCCAAAGGCAATCAGCCCTGTACACTGCCCACCCTGCTGTACATCGCCAAGTATGCCATTATTTTGTCACAAGCTGACACATCCTCTCTGGGACGTACCCTCTCTCCTCTCTGGGACGTCCTCTCTCCTCTCTGGGATGTGCCCTCTCTCCTCTCTGGGACGTCCTCTCTCCTCTCTGGGATGTGTCCTCTCTCCTCTCTGGGACATGTCCTCTCTCCTCTCTGGGACGTGCCCTCTCTTCTCTCTGGGACGTCCTCTCTCCTCTCTGGGACGTGTCCTCTCTCCTCTCTGGGACGTGCCCTCTCTCCTCTCTGGGACGTGTCCTCTCCTCTCTGGGACGTCCTCTCTCCTCTCTGGGCGTCCTCTCTCCTCTCTGGGATGTGCCCTCTCCTCTCTGGGACGTGTCCTCTCTCCTCTCTGGGACGTGTCCTCTCTCCTCTCTGGGATGTCCTCTCTCCTATCTGGGAAGTGCCCTCTCCTCTCTGGGATGTCCTCTCTCCTCTCTGGGACGTCCTCTCTCCTATCTGGGAAGTGCCCTCTCCTCTCTGGGACATGCCCTCACTCCTCTCTGGGACGTGCCCTCTCTCCTCTCTGGGACTGCCCTCTCTCCTCTCTGGGACGTGTCCTCTCCTCTCTGGGATGTGTCCTCTCTCCTCTCTGGGACGTGTCCTCTCTCCTCTCTGGGACGTGTCCTCTCCTCTCTGGGACATGTCCTCTCTCCTCTCTGGGATGTGCCCTCTCTCCTCTCTGGGACGTGCCCTCTCTCCTCTCTGGGACGTGTTCTCTCTCTCCTCTCTGGGACGTGTCCTCTCTCCTCTCTGGGACGTGTCCTCTCTCCTCTCTGGGACGTGTCCTCTCTCCTCTCTGGGACGTCCTCTCTCCTCTCTGGGACGTGTTCTCTCTCCTCTCTGGGACGTGTTCTCTCTCCTCTCTGGGACGTGTCCTCTCTCCTCTCTGGGACGTGCCTTCTCCTCTCTGGGACGTGCCCTCTCCTCTCTGGGACGTCCTCTCTCCTCTCTGGGACGTGTCCTCTCTCCTCTCTGGGACGTCCTCTCTCCTCTCTGGGACGTGTCCTCTCTCCTCTCTGGGACGTGTCCTCTCTCCTCTCTGGGACGTGCCTTCTCTCCTCTCTGGGACGTGTCCTCTCTCTCCTCTCTGGGACGTCGTCTCTCTCCTCTCTGGGACGTGTCCTCTCTCCTCTCTGGGACGTCCTCTCTCCTCTCTGGGACGTGTTCTCTCTCCTCTCTGGGACGTGTTCTCTCTCCTCTCTGGGACGTGTCCTCTCTCCTCTCTGGGACGTGCCTTCTCCTCTCTGGGACGTGCCCTCTCCTCTCTGGGACGTCCTCTCTCCTCTCTGGGACGTGTCCTCTCTCCTCTCTGGGACGTCCTCTCTCCTCTCTGGGACGTGTCCTCTCTCCTCTCTGGGACGTGTCCTCTCTCCTCTCTGGGACGTGCCTTCTCTCCTCTCTGGGACGTGTCCTCTCTCTCCTCTCTGGGACGTCGTCTCTCTCCTCTCTGGGACGTGTCCTCTCTCCTCTCTGGGACGTCCTCTCTCCTCTCTGGGACGTGTCCTATCTCCTCTCTGGGACGTGTCCTCTCTCCTCTCTGGGACGTGTCCTCTCTCCTTTATGGGACGTGTCCTCTCTCCTCTCTGGGACGTCCTCTCTCCTCTCTGGGACGTCCTCTCCTCTCTCCTCTCTGGGACGTCCTCTCTCCTCTCTGGGACGTCCTCTCTCCTCTCTGGGACGTGTCCTCTCTCCTCTCTGGGATGTGTCCTCTCTCCTCTCTGGGACCATAGGCATGAGACAAGGCTTCCCACACAACCAGCATAGCAATTTGTCTTCTCAAACATCAGCATAATTGTCCCAGTCACATGTTAATTGTGACCTTATGGAGCAGTAGAATTCAAGGCACCATAAACTCACTTCAGCTCAACCGATCTGCATTCAGAACAGTTCTAGTTATTTCATCTAGATAGCTGTGTTGGTAAAAAAGGCAATACATGAATTAAAACCTTAAATACCAAATAATCATAACCTGAGAAGATATAAATATTACAAACACTCGGCGGAATGTAATCATGTCCCATTTTGGTGTCCAAATGGCAGGTTCACGCATCATAAACCTGATTATGCAGCATTACGTTCACCTCATCTCCCTGGAGTGAGAGCCTCAGATCACAAACAACAGCACATGACGGAAGCCGTGTGAGAGGAAGATTGCAAACCTCTAAATGCACAGCAGCCTCAGCCAGCGAGGCTGCCCAGTGGGAGCCGCACCCTGCTGTCTGACTGCTTCACATTACACCACAGAACCAACACTAAAGAAAGACAGGGCCCTCTGTGATACCTTCAGGCCAATCGCCTCTGTGAGACGGATAGGGAGGCTTGGTGAAAACTAGTCAGAGGAAAAATGGGAGCAGGCAGGCCAAGTCAGACATTACTGGGTTTAGCTCACAGATATGACAGAGCCTTGAGCTTACCGGTCTGTGGTTGATAAGCATCTAAGACGGGCGCTGTGTTGAAGGGCTCAAGTGCATATAGTATTTAATTTAACTTGAGCAGCAAGAACACACACACACACACACACACACACACACACACACACACACACACACACACACACACACACACACACACACACACACACACACACACACACACACACACCACACACACACACACACACACACACACACACACACACACACACACACACACACACACACACACACACACACACACACACACACACACACACACACACACACACACACACACACACACACACACACACACACAGATTTTGGAACAACTTTCCATTATTTAAGAACAACAAGTGAATATGGAGTGAAGTGGCATGTTCCCACATAGAGTGAGGCAATTATTTTTGCCATCTATCATTTTGACAAATTATTATTTTTCATATTCATGGAGCATTTTTTTATTATTTTCCTCTATAAATGAATATATTATGGTTACAATTAGCTAATTATATAATAGACAAAAATATGAAAAATATAGCCAATTCTGGAATTCTGCTGAATTGATAGTATAGTATAGTATAGTATCTAATATTAACTCTGAATCCTGACAGAAACCTAACTCACTAATCCCGCTGAATATGATAGAATGACACAAAATGTGTCTCACAGTGGATAAATAGTCTCGGTATCATCTCTTTAGCCATGCCTTTATATATGCTGCCAAGGTGAATAAACAGAGTTAAGTTTGCAATGAATTACTAATTCAATTGAATACCAATGTGGCCCATGCCAGCTGAGGTTAACCGCTGAGTCAAAGCAAAACACTATATGGTTTGTTAGTGTTGCTCATGTATTTATATTATTCTGTCCATGTATACAGGACCAAGGATCACACAGGCTTGACATGAACTAGTTAAGATAGATTAATTACACTTAAGAGAAAAATACTATGATTAGAATCTCCCTTCACATGTGGTCCATTCATTTCAGCACTAAGTATTAGAAATGCTCTCTGTATTATAAGCGCTGTCTCTCTGTGTAGCAGTTACTCACCCCCCGACCTCACACTACCAGTACACTATCCACACACAAACACTCACCCCCCGACCTCACACTACCAATACACTATCCACACACAAACACTCACCCCCCCGACCTCACACTACCAATACACTATCCACACACAAACACTCACCCCCCGACCTCACACTACCAATACACTATCCACACACAAACACTCACCCCCCGACCTCACACTACCAGTACACTATCCACACACAAACACTCACCCCCCGACCTCACACTACCAATACACTATCCACACACAAACACTCACCCCCCGACGTCACACTACCAATACACTATCCACACACAAACACTCACCCCCCGACCTCACACTACCAATACACTATCCACACACAAACACTCACCCCCCGACCTCACACTACCAATACACTATCCACACACAAACACTCACCCCCCGACCTCACACTACCAATACACTATCCACACACAAACACTCACCCCCCGACCTCACACTACCAATACACTATCCACACACAAACACTCACCCCCCGACCTCACACTACCAATACACTATCCACACACAAACACTCACCCCCCGACCTCACACTACCAATACACTATCCACACACAAACACTCACCCCCCGACCTCACACTACCAATACACTATCCACACACAAACACTCACCCCCGACGTCATACTACCAATACACTATCCACACACAAACACTCACCCCCCGACCTCACACTACCAATACACTATCCACACACAAACACTCACCCCCCGACCTCACACTACCAATACACTATCCACACACAAACACTCACCCCCCGACGTCATACTACCAATACACTATCCACACACAAACACTCACCCCCCGACCTCACACTACCAATACACTATCCACACACAAACACTCACCCCCCGACCTCACACTACCAATACACTATCCACACACAAACACTCACCCCCCGACCTCACACTACCAATACACTATCCACACACAAACACTCACCCCCCGACGTCACACTACCAATACACTATCCACACACAAACACTCACCCCCCGACCTCACACTACCAATACACTATCCACACACAAACACTCACCCCCCGACCTCACACTACCAATACACTATCCACACACAAACACTCACCCCCCGACCTCACACTACCAGTACACTATCCACACACAAACACTCACCCCCCGACCTCACACTACCAATACACTATCCACACACAAACACTCACCCCCCGACCTCACACTACCAATACACTATCCACACACAAACACTCACCCCCCGACCTCACACTACCAATACACTATCCACACACAAACAGCAAACAGCCATGAGGCTGCTTGGAATTCAGAAGAAATTAAAATGAGACC
>CM051020.1:21050943-21163443 GCA_027704905.1 Muraenolepis orangiensis | reverse complement strand
ACACAGGGACCTGCCATTAACTCTCCTATCTTCTAATTGTTTCCTGAGAGCCACACTTAAGTTTGTTTTTTTCTCTGGTTAGATCAAAAATAAAATGAAAATTAAATATATATATATCCAGGGGACAGCAGGGCAGTGTAGTGCCTGCTTGATGAAAGGTGAGGCCAAGTCCCCTGTGACTACAGACCACCTGTATGGATCTTTAAGCAGTACTGCTGTAGGGACAATTTAATAAACATTATTTGAGTGTAATTTGTTAGAAATGCCATAGCCATCCATCAGCATTTAGTGAGTGAAATGCTCTGTGAATATCTGTTGACTGTGCCTGTCTCTGTATGACACATTTAGATGTTGGACTGCTTCTGGCTGAATCTTAGCTACAGCACCTTGCTTCTTAAATCAGTGGTGTCTGTGATTCAGTAAATGCTGTTTTGAGTCACTTTGGGTAAAGCATAATACAAAAAACATTGGAATTCAGCACAGCAAGTGGTGGAGCAGATATAACTGCATTATGCATTTCCAGCCCATTTAAAAAATAATTGCAATAATTTTCAATTCAGTGAGACTTTTTTCCCACATACAATAAATGTAAAATATGAACTTATCTGTGAAACTTGTCTGACTACTTGTGTAAGATTTCAACTAATTGAATTTGTGTGTGCCAACTTGATCTTGACACCATTATACAATAATTATAGGAAAGAAACTATGGCCTTGATTGTTTGGTCGTGTCGGGTGTGTGTTCAATATGAATCAGGGATTATAGAAAAGCAGAACCACACAACACAACTAACGATAAGGAAGCAATAAGGAAGACAAGATACAGAAGTGTATGGTGCAGGATTGGAAGCTCATTTTGGCATGGACCCGAGTCTTCAAGCGCTCTTCGATGGTCCGGAGGGAATCCATTTCCCATGGATAATATGTTGTGCCAGGAAGGAACAACACATTTTAGAGTCTGGTTTGAGATCTTGAGATCTTGTGAAGGCATCACCAGACACAACGACTTTGCAAGCCAAGGATGGACATAAAGAACGGGTGGTTGCAAAGAAACTGACTGATTGCAAGAATGAAGGATTTTAACTTAATCTGGACACTACAGAGGAGCCAGTACTACTAGCAATGTGACCCTGGTCGATATCTCTCTCTTTCTCTAATATACATACACAATCTGAAATACACTCTTCTCTATGTACCATTTCTGCCCCTTGATGATTAAAGAAAATTCATGTGGGAGACAGATTGATTGATTGTATGAGAAGGGTGCTTCTGTTGCACACAATGATAAATGTGAAGTTAGGGAGAAGCATTGTCGCAACCAAACACTAATCATGATAGACCAATCCATTAATAAGCATTTAGCAGCTGGGACTCATTAGCCCCATAGAATGAATGCAGCCAGAACTATTGCTATTTTTCATTTTCTGTCGTTAGGTGACATTACACCTTAGTTTGTGACCCACAAAAGCTGGCATATGCTAAACATGCATATGCTTTAAAGGGAATTTTAAGGGAATTCGGAGCCATGGGCTTCATCAGATGCATTGTCACTACACACGGCTTGCTTGTGCAGAATGTCTTGCTTCTGTTGGACTCAACATTATGGTGGATTCAAAACAATGCAACGACTGATGTAAAAAGATTGTCGTATATGGGTAGTATTGTCAAGACATCTCCAGATGGCTGTGTTTGTTGAGGGTTATTGCCAAGGTTAATGATAATAGCAAAGTAGGAGTGATTGTGGCTGCTATTTGAGTCAGAATGTTTATTCACAGAGATGCAGGTTATGCATCCGCACACTCACTTTCAATCACTTCTCATGTCATTACCGAGTGCACAACCATGGCCAACCTTCTTAACTTGATTGCACTCAGATCATCTTGAGATATGTGACTCACACAGGTAGCATAGAAATGTATAGGTCTAAAATAACAATTACGAGGGATTGGCAAGATTTTTAGACGGGAAGGGCTCATAAAGCCGCAGCCTTCCCTTTAGCCCCTAAGAGTCACAGTTCTGTCCATTGCAAACCTCTGGAGAGCAACTCCAATGCATTTTATGCATTAGAATCATTTACATACATAGCCACACTATGTATGTTAATGGAGCAACATTTTGACAGATTGATGAGCTTAAACTCTAGCACAGAAAGGAAGCATAAAAAGAGGGTTTGGGTGTTTGTATATTGTTGGCATGCAAGCTTAGCCAACTACTTGTACTGCCGCTACTTCACATGGTAAGAGACCCACGTATGAAGCCTGTTGCACACCAAAGCAGTCTTTTTTGCGAAGGCATATTTAATCCCACACAGACTCTCTGTATCGGCCATTTAAATTCATCAGCTGATTCAACAAAAATGGCAGAAAACAAATAGACGGCAGGCTGAAAGAATCACAAGCTTCAATCCAAGTCTGACATCCCAGAGGACTACTGGACATTGTGAAGTAGTGCTGGGAAACCAGTCCTCATCGGAGCATCAATGATCATGACGCCCAAAATGCAGGACCAGATCTGGTCCATCCTCCCTCCTATAGAACTATTTGGAAATTCTCTTTGGACTCCACAGATCCCCAGCCACCATTCAACACATAATGGACACCAGGCTTTGGTAGTCGCTTACCTGGACAATGTAGTACACAGCAACGACTGGGACACTCACCTGGCGTACCTCTGGAGGGTCTTAGGGCCTACGATCGACCATGCTAGGGTACTAGACAGCTCAGTTACCTGGGGAGAAAAACACATGAAAATAAATTGGCAAATCAGATGCAGTTTGCATCCATTCTGGCTTCCTGTCTTTCTGTATGGTTGCTATAGTGACTATGGCAATCAGGACACCTTGTTTTAGTGCTCAACAACAATATAATACTTTAAAATACATTTATTGTACTTACTCAACAGTTTAAAATAGTCACATGTTGAAGATAGCATGACTCAATGCAGCCGAGATAGAATAGATTGGTTTTACTATTGCATCAACACCATCATTGTCCGTTTACATACAGACAAATAAAGCAAATAATATGCTGAATAAAATATAGAAGGTCGGCTGCATCACTGGTATCACAAGTGTATCTTTGTAGCAGGGAACACCAGCCACAATGCACCTAGTTGGCTTTGCTGGGCTCCTAGTGGAGAGTTGAGAATGGCAGAGCAGGTGGTACGCGCTGACATGACTGTGCTCCTCCTATGTGTGTGTGTGTGGTGGCTGGTTAAACCCGTGTTCCTTGATTACCAACGACCCACAGGTGTACAGCCTCACCAGCCCAGACCAAACCACACTAATTAAATAGCCTGGTATAAGACAGGAGTGGCTATTTGTTATTTGGATAACATATATTTGCTGTATCTGCGAACTCTCAAAAGCTGTGACAGGCTGATGGAGATGAACATTTTCAATTAATAGTTCCTTTAATAAGAGATAATATATATAAATATAAAATAAATGAAAACAATCAAGTGTGTAAAAGCAATTCTAAATAATGAAAAATGATTAAATACATTGAGATACATGTAGGGCGCACAGACATTGAACCACATTCCCCCGAGTCTGTTCTGACTGGCAGGACATGGATAATGATTCTGTTTTGAGGGTGCCAAGACTGTTAGTACATCATATCAAAAGTGATGATATATTAGTGGGATGTTTATTAAGGAGGGTTTTGTAAATACCTTTAAATTATTTTAATTCTGCAAGCTCCAAATTGGGGAGATGTATAACAAATATTGAACATATTGTGGATGGGCCATTGCTTGCCATTCTTGTATGGGTGTCCAAGATGTACCGGTATACAGCAGCTTGATCATCCAGGGCCTGAACATCAGGAGAGACACTGGGCCCACATGTGGTTAAGCTTGATGCAACCCTTGAATGCTTGATGTTAGTTCATCTTGCCTCTGCATAAATTCAATGGTTAGGTTTTCAATGGAGAGTAGATAGGATCTGACGTTTGACCGTTTGAAGGCTGATACCATTCTATCATTTTGATGGATGGATTGATTTAAGCAACCAAAGGGAAAAAGAACACTGTAGTCGCCGGGCGATTGTACTTTGATTCGAAAGGTTTGATTCCGCAGTGCTGGTAATTGTTCCTGACCCACTTTTCTAGTAATCTAGTAAAAAAAGCATGACTGCTGTTTGAAAGTTGAAACTCCTCGCTGTGAAGTGAAACCTTCTCCTCTGCGACACAGGGAGGCTATGTTGCCATTGGCACCTACATAACATTGATCATCTCCTTGCTACTATAATCACATAAGATCTCAATTATTGCAGGATAAAACAAAATGAGCAATTTTGCTGCAGACAGTTCCATATGAAATGACACAATATGTCTTCATATCGTAACAAACCATGGGGAGTTAGGAGTTCTAAACAAACCAGGGGAAAAGGTACCGGAAATGGTTACAGTCCAGGGCGGGGCATTCAGCGGGACGGACAGGGTTCAGTACACAAGATGGGTTCACTGATCCAAATAATAATACAAACAGTCAACACACAGGGCACACAGCACAGTAATCCAATCCATCCATCTCTCTCACACTCACACTCTCTCTCTCTCTCTCTCTCTCTCTCTCTCGCTCTCTCTCTCTCTCTCTCTCTCTCTCTCTCTCTCTCTCTCTCTCTCTCTCTCTCTCTCTCTCTCTCTCTCTCGCTCTCTCTCTCGCTCTCTCTCTCTCTCTCTGGCATAGGATGTCCTAATATGGACATGGGGTGAAGCCAGCGGGCTGTCTTCCATTACCCCACCCATCACTCCTCCCTGCCTGCTGCCCAGAGTATGACCTGATCCTCACCTCCTCAGTGGGGCCACACAGCATCTAATGTAGGGAGTTACTCAGTGGGGCCACACAGCATCTAATGTAGGGAGTTACTCAGTGGGGCCACACACAGCATCTAATGTAGGGAGTTACTCAGTGGGGCCACACAGCATCTAATGTAGGGAGTTACTCAGTGGGGCCACACACAGCATCTAATGTAGGGAGTGACTCAGTGGGGCCACACAGCACCTAATGTAGGGAGTTACTCAGTGGGGCCACACACAGCATCTAATGTAGGGAGTTACTCAGTGGGGCCACACAGCATCTAATGTAGGGAGTTACTCAGTGGGGCCACACACAGCATCTAATGTAGGGAGTTACTCAGTGGGGCCACACAGCATCTAATGTAGGGAGTTACTCAGTGGGGCCACACAGCATCTAATGTAGGGAGTTACTCAGTGGGGCCACACACAGCATCTAATGTAGGGAGTTACTCAGTGGGGCCACACAGCATCTAATGTAGGGAGTTACTCAGTGGGGCCACACAGCATCTAATGTAGGGAGTTACTCAGTGGGGCCACACACAGCATCTAATGTAGGGAGTTACTCAGTGGGGCCACACACAGCATCTAATGTAGGGAGTTACTCAGTGGGGCCACACACAGCATCTAATGTAGGGAGTTACTCAGTGGGGCCACACAGCATCTAATGTAGGGAGTTACTCAGTGGGGCCACACACAGCATCTAATGTAGGGAGTTACTCAGTGGGGCCACACACAGCATCTAATGTAGGGAGTTACTCAGTGGGGCCACACAGCATCTAATGTAGGGAGTTACTCAGTGGGGCCACACACAGCATCTAATGTAGGGATTTACTCAGTGGGGCCACACACAGCATCTAATGTAGGGAGTTACTCAGTGGGGCCACACAGCATCTAATGTAGGGAGTTACTCAGTGGGGCCACACAGCATCTAATGTAGGGAGTTACTCAGTGGGGCCACACACAGCATCTAATGTAGGGAGTTACTCAGTGGGGCCACACACAGCATCTAATGTAGGGAGTTACTCAGTGGGGCCACACAGCATCTAATGTAGGGAGTTACTCAGTGGGGCCACACACAGCATCTAATGTAGGGAGTTACTCAGTGGGGCTCAGTATTAGTGGATGTAACGTAAAACAAAAACTGCAGTACATAAAGATATGTGATGCGATCTGTGATTTGTTTGTAAGAGTGTCTTGAGGATCGCTAGACAATTTAGTTGTCCTTCTACGGTGACAATAAAGGCATTCTGGTTCTGACCTTTGATGGTATTCTAGGTACGTCGTAGTAGTAAGACCTTCCAGCAACCCACCATTCTTTGTAATTGTTCATCGATGACACACCTCCTACATCAGTATCTCCTGCACCAGCAGAAGATGTTTCATTGATGTGGAGTCAGAAGAGAATGGCAACCACTCTGTGGTGTGTGTGTGTGGGTGTGTGTGTGTGTGTGTGTGTGGTGTGTGTGTGTGGTGATAAAAGCATCCTATTTAGCAGCTATCATATGTTCATATGTTTTTTTAACTGTAGTGTGGAGCCACTGTGTGAGCTATCTTTCAAAATGTCTGCAAATAACCTGCTATATAATTTTCAATCTAGGGGTAAACAAGATTTATGTGTCTTAAAGATTGAAGAAGTGCGTTCAGGTTGGTCATATGTCGGAACAACAGACTCTTTGTAGCTGCTTATTATTTACAAAAGCGACCTTTTTAAAGCTTTTAAACCGAGACAAATCCAAGGGATTGTGCTGTGTCAGTATTGATATACAGAATATACATGGCTCTGCAGGCCAGGCTTTGGGGGCGCTCTTGCACTGTACGCCACAATGTGGTGACAGTACAGTGGCGCCTGTGTCCTTTGACGTTCTTCCTCTCAACCGAGACCTGAAGCATCCCATCACTCAAACCTTTAGAGCTGTTAGCTTGAGCCCAACTGAGCACTCATAGCCTGCAGAGTCAAAGCCCCTTCTTCATCTTGTCACAGCCAGGCCACGCCCACCGGTGTCTTGCTGGCGTCGGCGTGTCTGGCCCTCTCCCTCTACACACCTGCTCCCCTTCACCAACACACCTGCCTTCCATTCATCCATTACAGGTTCAGGGTGCGGTTGATGATGGCGTTTGAAGTGTGTCACACACACACACATTTTTCAGGTTCCATCTATCCGAGATTGAGTTCCTCAAGATTTAATATAAGATACAATACAAGATACAATATGTGTTTTTATTGGCCATTTGCAACAAGTACAATGGAATGCTTACTCCCCACTCCATCCTCATTGAGCTTTAACCTAATCTGCTACTTGAAATAGGTCCCGGAGTACAGTGACTGGTTAGCCTTTTTTTTGCCTCTTTGCAGAAAGGATGGATGAGAGGTGCAGCGTAACCCATTAAAGATAAGTGTAAGCATGGCTGGACACTGAGAGTAATACATGGTCTGCAAAACGTTTTGATGGGGACATCTTTTTAATCAAGTCAGTGTGTCCATAATAAGGGAAGTAACTGTTTGAAAGAGAGACATTGAAAAAAGCTCTTTATTGATTTTGGCAGTGCAGCAAATGCCAGGGTTGCTACTGAGTGCTTTTTATCTATGGTTGGTATATCCAGGAGCATTTGCCACAAGTGATATCAGTTGACGGTTTCAGAGAATCTGAATTTATTATCTCATCTCTTATTCACGGACTACACATGGATCTATAAATAAATAAAAAAACACAATTTCACAAGGTGTTGTGGACAGGCCAAAGAACAATTGACTAGCAGGAGTAACCAAACTCTATTAATAATAATATTCAACTCTCCTACAGTAAAATTGGTTTTCCTCTCTCTATCATTGTGTAGAACTACAAATATGGCTGTATGGCGTTCCTTCCATCCATTGGTGGATGCTAACCGATGAGGGCTAAAGTGCCTCCTCAAAAGCCTCTGGTGTCACCTGTGCAGCCTCTAAGCCTCTCAGAGCATGAAGCTCCATTAGGGTCAATACTGTAGGCGTGTTTAGCAGGACTTCAACATACACATGCAAACGGCCTCCCCTCAACTCGCCCGTTCCTATATAACCCTACACCACAAATTAATAGAATCAATTAAAATAATAATAATAAAGTATAATGTATATATATATATAAATATATAACATAACATTGTTTTTATTATTCTATATATTCTCTCTCTATATATATATATATATATAGAATAAAAGGCTGGGAAATTCAAATCACTTCTTCGCATTTTAAATTCATAGCTCAAAGCTAAATAAATATTAAAAACATACAAAATCTACAATATCTCCAATGTACATCACCAGAGATCAAGTGCAAACAGAGAGAGAGAGAGAGAGAGAGAGAGAGAGAGAGAGAGAGAGAGAGAGAGAGAGAGAGAGAGAGAGAGAGAGAGAGAGAGAGAGAGAGAGCTCCACATCTCTCCCATGCTGGATGTCACGCAGGGTTTTCTTGGTCCACAACTAGTTATTTAGAGTTACTGATTAATATGCAGTGTACTGCTTCAGTAGGCAGACTGGTAATGAGTAATAATAATGCAGATGTCAGAGTACAGTGATTAAAACTGTTTTATTATGCATTTCTGTCGTAGTATTTTAGAACAATTTGCTGATGTTTTTGCTATATACAATACAGGGGCTTAAGGCTCAGTCACACATCCCTGATTTTTACTGCGGTCCTTGATAGGACCGTTCCCCATTAACATTAGTCAAAAGTAGGATCAAGATCCTGTGATTCGTGGCGGGAAATTCACAAATTTGTAAAAACATTTATTTAATCACAACAACAATCAGATAAGTTCAGGAAGCGTCCAGTAGAGACCGGGCAGTGAACCGACGTTAGACATCCGGCCTGGACGCAATCTGGACTCAATCGGCAAGAAACGGCAATGAAAAATGTCTCCAAATCATGTCCGTTCATCACGACAGCGTCCCGATCCACAGGACACCATCCAGACAACACAGGACATTGTTACCATGTTGATCCAATACAGCAGAATCTATCCAGATTGTAATCCGACGAGACAAAATCGTTTCCCGAATGTTCCCGAATTTTACGGGACGCACTAAACTGTCGGGAGTGCTTGGCCGACCTCTCCGACATTTCCCGATCCGAATGACTCTGTTATGAACGTATACGACTGCGTTCAGACAATGTTAGGACATTCCAGATCATTGAGGATAGTAATCCGACTTGTTCACGTTTCATGTCGTAGCGCCGTCTGATCTCACATGGAGGATGTGTGACTGAGCCCTAAAGTACAGAGAGTGAGAACACTGTAGGTCTTTGAACATTAGACCTAGCCCTGTTCTTGTGTTTGTGCAAATGTGTATTCATTTTTACAATCCTGGCATAATACTACACATGCCATGAGGGAAGTTTGGGTCTGTGTTCCTGTACTGAAATACTACATTTTCAGCTTTGACACAAAACACTTTTACACATTTCTACACGCATCCCCTGCTGATTTGGACAACAAAAAATATTTTTTTTGTTATTATGTGAGTGCTATGATTAAAAAAAGGGATTGTTTGATTTTAAAACAGTAGCCTTGTGTTGTTGCTCTTTAGACTTTTTGAGGCTATTGTATGGTTAAATCAATTATTTTTTTTTTTGGATAAACTTTTCCCACTTGCACATTTCAACAGCCCCTCACTCATCCTGGCACCTGGTGGGCTCTGGGCGCTAATGTTCCTATGTGTGTTTTTATGTAGGCCTACTTTTGAATTTATTGTTATTATTATTTATTATTATTTAAGTGCTGTCTTTGTGCCTGTTTTCCATTGCTGATGCACTTTGTAACCTCTGTTAGAATAACGTTTTACTCATTTACTTCTTGGAGAAATAATTAAATGAACAGAAGTCAAATACTTTGATGTTTACAACTATTTGACCAAATCATCAGGTAGGATTATAATATAACCTTACAAAGATTAAAACCATAGCATTGCATAGCTTAGTTAGCTTCAACCTCTTCGGTATGTCCAAATCATCCACAGTTTTCACATTCTTCCTGCTGATACATAATGGTCCAAAGAGCTTTAAAAGTCCTGCCTCACATTCACCCATTCATACACCCATTCATTCACCCATTCTACCACCGACGGCGGAGTCAGCCATCAAGGAGACAGCCAGCAGGTCAGGAGCAGTTAGGGTTAGGGGGTCTTGCTCAAGGAGGAGCCGGGGGATGGAACCAGCAACCACCTCCTGAGCTATACTGCCGCCCTACGTCACGTCTTATTGCCTGTAAGACATGTTTGGGAGCTTATAAAATGTGGTTCTATGTTCTTTGGTCGTGCATCAGTGGACAGAAATGACCAAAAAGGAGGCACCTTCACACAAGACAAAGTCAATGTTTCCCCCGCAAGTGTGGGCGGGGCCTATTTGTGACTCAAACACAAGTACACACTGGTACACACTGGTACACACTGGTACACACAAGTACACACTGGTACACACAGGTACACACTGGTACACACTGGTACACACTGGTACACACTGGTACACACTGGTACACACTGGTACACACTGGTACACACTGGTACACACTGGTACACACGCATCACCCTTGACACTAAACCATCGAGATTGGCTATGAATGTTGCACCATATACAACAGTGTGCCACTAATAATTTACACAACCTCTCAATATATGTGCATTTGAAGGTTAGGTTAGGCATTCATTTAAGTTAATCAATATACTTCTATTTAGTATAGTGCTCTTAAATGTCGACTGCTAACTTGTGGATAATATCAATGTCTACCATTCCATTTTGATCACTGAAAAGGTATTTCAGAGGAAACATTTCACACACACACACACACAAAAATGTATACATCAAAAGAGAATCCATTCAAGAGACAAGCTTTTAATATTATTAACTTTCAGTTGCCTTCATTTTTCAGAATGTCGACTTTGTAAGACAGCACCATTAGCAGTTTTGTCCAAATAGCTATTGTGTCAGGTTGAATTAACTCATTTGTTTTCATAAACAAAACACGGTATGATTATTTGGCACATGCCTAGACATATTTAATTAGCATGTCCTGAGAACAGGTTATATGCTATTATGTGCAATTCTTGTGAAAAATACATAACAAACCATAATATGATATATATATATATATATATATATATATATATATTTACAGTGTATATCTATATCTATATATAGATATATATATATATATATATACTGTCTTTTAATATGTTTAGATCGGTGGAAACTACTAAAAATGTCTGTGGCTGTGTATTCATAAAATTTGAGAAAACCATTGGGGATGAGGAGCATGTGAATAACATAGATAATATATAATATAATATATAACATAGATAAGGCTGATATGTGTGGAATGACCTTTAAGGCTGTTCGTAGCTCCAGGAACTTAAACAGCATGAGAGGATGAGATCAGAAAGGATGAGCAGGGAAGGTTGGGTTATCGGGGAGAAATCGAGCAGATGCAAGGGGAGAATTTCCCCAATGAGGAGAAGGCTGGAGGCTCAGTTGGAGAAGTTCCCACTAAGTTCAACCAGCAGTTGAAGGAGGAGGACATCTGGGGGGGTCGTAAGAGAGATGTGGTCATAACCACACTACGGCCGGTGTTAACAGGTGCGTTTTGAATCTCTCTTCGAATCGCAAATCAAACTGTTGTCAGTTTACGATGCAGGGAGAGATTATTCCCCTGTCTGATCAGGTGGGAGCGGTTGTACGAGAGATGTAGACAACCGTTGTGAAAACCACCTCCAGAGGAGGAGTTTGCTACATTCCATCTAGATGTAGTTGCGATAGGCCGTCTCGACAGAAAGGTAAAGCAGAAAGTGACATGCTGAACTCGTCAACGGTTTCAAGATGTGCCTACTTTTCTACATGCCTACGATTCGACAATATTGGACGCCGTTATCTCAAGCAATGTCAACTGGTCCACCGCGGTGGATACGTCTCTGAGGTTCTCAGAGGTTCTGCACACCATGGATGTGGTCCAAACCTGGAAACAGTAGCCCATATCAAGCAAGGATCTTTCTCGTTAACTAAGTCTAAACATGCTGAGGCGGTTGGAGGTTGTGAGCTTGTTGTGCCTTTCATTCACTGCATCTATGCAGCTCATGCATGTATTTGCATATATATACTTACTTGTGTATATGCTATTGATTTGTACCATTGATTTTCAGTTTCAAGTACAGTAGTGGCAGTGCTTGCAATCACATCCATCATGGTATTTCAAAAATAGATTGCAATAAAAATAAGTTACACACGTGGACAAATACAGAAATGATTACCCTGCTTGGTCTTTCCTTTTCTTACAAATAGAGGGCATTTGATTTCACGGTAATGAAACACACACATCATCTTGAGTACTACGTTGACGCTGACATTTATTGACACCCAACTATGGAGTTGACTGTGTAAAAACATAAGAACTCTAATGTTTATATATGATAAATGCACGTTGGGGAGAAACAGATAATTGTCACATAAAAATCCAACCGGTTGCCAAATGAATAGGGCTATATATATAGGGCTAATAATCCGGTTTATAAAGCTCGAGACATTTAAAAAACATAAACCTTGTAACTGAACACAAACTATGAGCAAATTGTGTGAGCATTGAGACTAATCAAACTGCCTATCCTTCATATTAAATCACATTAAAAATAATCAAGATTTGTGTGTCTCCTCTTTTGGTCTGATAATCACACAAAAAGATGACCCACAACACTAAATGTTTAAGAAACAAAGCACAACGTTAACATTTTAACAGTGCAGAATGTGCACACCAGATATGAGGAAGACGAGGCCAGGGGGCATGGTTACAGCGGTACCTACTATCCTATACCTACTGAGTACACTTCAGACTGAACTAGTACACAGTGAGTCTTGGGCCTTGAAACCAGAGTCACCAAGGGGGTTTAAGGGACCACGGCTTCATGGGCGACTATCAGTCACAGTACTGAAGAAGTATTTGGGAGTATCTGTACATTGAGGTTTTCTATTTCTGTTGACTTTCACTTTTACTTCACTACAAAAAAAAGTAGTTTTTGAAAGTTGTGAACCGTTATTCCAAATTGCATCGCTCAACACTCGTCGCTACAAAATAAAATCATAAAAAATATGCTAATAGATTATCCTGACATACTTTCATACATTTTATCGTGTTGTGTATCACAAATAACTGCCAACCTCACTGAGAAGTGGCGGCACGTCAAGCCCAGACGGCCCAAACAATATTTACAGCAGCATCCTGGATGATAAACACCCACAGCCATATTTCCCACAAAAGTCTACCGATAACAAGAGTCCCCTTACTGGATGGAGAGCCCCAAAACGCTTTGTTGCTTTGTTATTTTTTCTAACTTTTTATACCTAAGTACATTTGTACCCAGATACATACTTTTGATGCTGAAGTACATTTAATTTGGGCTACTTTTTCACTTGATCTCAAGTGGTTTTCTTACAGATGACCTGAACTGTTCTCATTACAAGGCGATTACTTTCAACGTCTGCTGCACTACAAGGAAAAATGGATACGCGCGTGCACACATGGGTGTGTGTGTGTGTGTGTGTGTGTGTGTGTGTGTGTGTATGTGTATGTGTATGTGTGTGTGTGTGTGTGTGTGTGCGTGTGTGTGAGAGTGTGTGTGCGTATGTGTGAGAGTGTGTGTGCGTGACACACCAACACAGTTAACTGGCTATGAAACATTTGCAATTCAAATAGAAAAACCAAACAGTGGTAAATAATTCAATAGAGAAACACTCAGAGACGACTTGTAATGAAACTCAGGAGCACTCTGAGCAGCACTTGGTTTTAAGAAGGGTAGAAGGGTGGTGTTCTTAGTAAGAAGGGTGGTGTTCTTAGTAAGAAGGGTGGTGTTCTTAGTAAGAAGGGTGGCGTTCTTAGTAAGAAGGGTGGTGTTCTTAGTAAGAAGGGTGGCTTCTTAGTAAGAAGGGTGGTGTTCTTAGTAAGAAGGGTGGTGTTCTTAGTAAGAAGGGTGGCGTTCTTAGTAAGAAGGGTGGTGTTCTTAGTAAGAAGGGTGGCGTTCTTAGTAAGAAGGGTGGTGTTCTTAGTAAGAAGGGTGGTGTTCTTAGTAAGAAGGGTGGTGTTCTTAGTAAGAAGGGTGGTGTTCTTAGTAAGAGCGGCACTCCCAGAGAGACGGGGGGGGGAGTTTAGCATCCTTAACATACACACCTTTAGAGAACACCGTTATAGCCGTGTAGCCCAAGAGGACCATTCGCCTTCCAACGTCCGTAGTTCTTCTAGTCTAGGATTTTCTAAATATTTGCTGATGTCATTGCTTCTGCTTGTTTCACGTCAATGATGCATATGCTTGATGAGCTGCCATTTAAGACTTCCTTTGGAGTATGACAGATTTTGACTAACTTTGTACTACAGTGTGTACAATATGTACCACAATATGTTGGACCGAAATGCAGGTTAACCTAAAATTCCAGTAGTGTTTCATTCAGATTAGAATTTTTTAATTAAGTAATTTATCTCAACAGAACAACATCGAAATTGCATGAACACACATGATAATTAAATCACACTAAATGATATTGTGATGATCAAACCTGATCTGTTTTACACACACGACTTCTCACAGAATGTTAAGCAGCTCGTTGAGCAGAGATTCTTTCTTAAAATCTAAAATCTAAAATCTAAATCTGGAGGATTAAATCCTCTTTATTGTATTGTATTCATGGTCAGTGACATGAGGAGGCTCAGATGATTGTAGCAACTGTCCCAATCAGAATAATAATAATAATAATAATAATAATAATAATAACGCATTCAATTTCAAATAGCACTTTTCTGGACACCCAAGGCGCTTTACAGACAAATGGTAAAATTGCATGTAAAGTTAAATAATTTAATAGTTATATAGATTAAAATAAGACAGAAAAAATAAATGGACTATAATAAAATGTAAAGCCATGGGATGGAGGGGGGATGTTTAGCAGGAGAAAACCAGTTTGAAGGACGGAAGGGTGGTTGTTTGAAGGATGGTAGGGTGGTTGTTTGAAGGATGGTAGGGTGGTTGTTTGAAGGATGGTAGGGTGGTTGTTTGAAGGATGGTAGGGTGGTTGTTTGAAGGATGGTAGGGTGGTTGTTTGAAGGATGGTAGGGTGGTTGTCTGAAGGAGGGTAGGGTGGTTGTTTGAAGGATGGTAGGGTGGTTGTTTGAAGGAGGGTAGGGTGGTTGTTTGAAGGATGGTAGGGTGGTTGTCTGAAGGATGGTAGGGTGGTTGTTTGAAGGACGGTAGGGTGGTTGTTTGAAGGATGGTAGGGTGGTTGTTTAAAGGAGGGTAGGGTGGTTGTTTAAAGGATGGTCGGTGGTTGCCTGACGGATGTGGATGGGGAGGGCGTTCCAGAGGGAGGGGGCAGCCACTGAAAAGGTCCTGTCGCCCCAATCTGTTCCACATTGCTCCTATATCACGATACTAGGCTGAGAGAAGATCGTGCATTTTAGTAATTTCCAAAATATAACGTAAACTGATATCCCTCGATGGGAAAGGCCCTCCCTCTTTGTCGCTTGGTCACATTTAACAACACTGGAGGAGTATGCATTTCTAGAATAACTCTTGCCTGGCTCTCATGCCACGCAAGCCAGAAGACGATAGCACGACCATCTGGTACAAAGCATCTGGAAAATTAGCTGAGAATGTCTCTAAAATCTACTCAGAAATAGGTGCCCTGATGCTTTCACGAACATGTAGCTACGAACGTTAATGCTGCTGACACATCTCCATCAAGCATTGTTATCTTAAATGAAGAAGTGTTCATTTTACATCATGGAGTGCTAGCGACGATAATCAATATGACATGCCATCTGTCAAAGCTTCATAACCATCTGCACTTGCAATCAGTCATGGCCTCTTTGTTTCTCCAGCAATCCCCAAATGTTATGCCTCTTATATCAACAGAGTTGCTAATTAATGGAATTGTACAGAGAGAGTAGAAAGCAGATGGCTTCATTATGCAAACAAATATAATCACATCCATAACAGTGTCACATTCAATAATGATTGCCTCACATTAAGGCCGGTGGCTGAGCACAGTATAGGTGCTTGTTGAGTTGCATCCAGTGCAGACAATATGGATTAGGATTTGGAAGTTTGTCTTTGAATGGGTTTACATGACGCACAGTAATACAATGCACCTGGACACGGCGGTCTCTCTTGAACTACCATTCTCTAGCCTGGTCTCTCCTCTTAGGCTCACCTGTGTGACGGACGCAGGCCGCCATCACTAAATTCAGAATCATCGCTTGTGTCTCTCGTTAAGCTGAAGTCTGGGATGGCGAGTGGTTTCAGGGCCACAGCTGTAACTGGGAACGAGTGAGTCAAGTTACATGTTAAATGTGTTAAGAATACAACCTTTGTATTCTGAATAAAACAATGAAACGATATTTGCTGATACGCATTGTTAAATATTTGAAACCATTGAGTTTATCATGGTTGGCTGTGGGGCAAAAAGCACATCTGTGAAAGTTGGTAGGTTATGTTAGGTAACACCAGTTTGAACCAAGGCTAATGGGCAAAGTCACTTAAAAAGTCATCTTGGAAATATATTCATGCATTTTTCATTCTCATCTCAGTAATGAGAAGGGAAAATGAACTCTGAACTCTGCTTCTGGAACAAGTAAGTACAGCTTAACATTTGTGCCAGCAACGCTCACGAATGTTATTTTCCAATGTAGTTATTTTGAAAGGTAATATACCAGTGCACACACACACACACTTGCATACAAACACACACACACACACACACACACCAACACACACACATTTGTTTGCCCTACTCGTTAATACAGAAATAATCAAGGTAGGTAGCTCTGTCCCAGCCCTGTCAATACACACACACATTTACATACACACACACACACACACACTTACATACACACACAACATTGTGCAACACACTATTACACTAGGAATATAACCAGTACATACTGGGCAGAAATATTTAAATTGGTTGTACAATTATGAAATATTACTATGGTGCATGCATTTAGAACTAATTGTTTGTAAAAAATCTAAAAACCTAAAGCATTAGTACTGGTGTTTGTATAGCTATGTTTGTGCATTGGCTTTAGAGATTGGCACAGTTTCCTGACCTACTTTGTGGAGCCTCTGGCAATTATTTGCAGATGATTGCCTTCATTTGTTTAATGGCCAGTCTTCAATTCTAAATTCAGGCCAGGACAAAAATAAACAGTGTGTGTGTGAGTGAGAGAGAAAGAAAAACGTGTATACATCTGTGTATCAATGTGGGTATGAATGGGTGTATGAATGGGTGTATCAATGGTTGGATGTGAGGCACCCTTTGAGTGGCCACCTGGTTAGAATAGTATGATATGAATGCAGTCCATTTACCATTCACGGTATATTTAGTGTTTGATAACAAATACATAATTTCTTCTTCTTCACGTTGCAGATCTTCAGAAATTGGCTTCCGTAAAAACTTGTAATCTCACACCACACCACACCACACCACACCACACCACACTACATTACATTACATTACATTACATTACATTACATTACATCACACCACACCACACCACACCACATTACATTACATTACATCACACTACACTACACTACACTACATTACATTACATTACATTACATTACATCACACTACACTACACTACACTACATTACATTACATTGGAGATCAGGTAGAAATATTCTTCAATTATATGTGCAATTACATCATGATAAAAAAATCATCATAAAACGTTTGCCTTTGGCTTGTTGAATTTGAATGACATTCTTTAGTGACAAATATGTCCTCAGTTGTAACTGAAAACACAACGTTGCACGATAAGAAAATGGAATTGGTTAGTTTTTTTATTCAAATCTTAAGTTCATATATTCAGTAACTGGAAATTAAAATGATACAGCATAAAACAAATTACATTTTATTGCAGTATTCTGTAATAAATGTATTATTATTATTATATTATTATTCTGAGGGTAGTGAAACAAAAAAGAAAATAGTGAAGAACTGTAATAACATTTAATTTCACCGGTAACACGGGAATATCACTTTCTGCCTTTACAATCAACTGGTATTTATCAAACATTGCTTTTTGTACTGGACACAAAGTAAAGAACATATTTTTCATTTTCATATTTATTTGATTAAATCAGATGTCGGTTGAATTATTGGTAACCCTTTATAATTAGATATTGATACTATTAACAAATGGATAATAAATGATGATGAACAAAACAAAGAACAAAATCGGTTCAAAATTCTTATGGTTGTTCATAGTAATGACATTGTCATTAATAATTAATTCAAGTCTGATTAGTTTGGCAGATTTTTATGAATATTGACAATCATTGACAATTAATATGATGAACCTGGAGAAGACTCAAAAGCAGACTCTGCATACTGAGGTCAACAGGCATGGGTCAAAACACAGGCAGGTAGACACTGGAACACAGACTCTACACATAAGGGCAGATGAGGGAATGGGAAACACCTGAGGTGGGTAGGGAACACAATGGCAGGTGACAGCTGGAGCTGACACAGCTGTGACAAAGGTGATATGGATTCTGCCCATGATGAGTGAACGAGGCTAAATGACGGAATGGGGAACAAGTGGACACAAGACGGGTGGACGTTGATGCACTTTGATGCTGGCGGCGCTGGAGCAAGTCCACACACACACACACACACACACACACACACACACACACACACACACACACACACACACACACACACACACACACACACACACACACACACACACACACACACACACACACACACACACACACAAGAGCGAGACAATTCCATTGAAGCTTTGCATAACATGTCCATTTAGGACAATTTAAAGTCCGCCGTGCTGTACGTCCAAAGCCGTGTGTCTTAATAAGTGGTCATGTTTCTAATGAAGAGCACTCACACAGGCGCTGCCATACCAACAAAATATAACTTCCAGCTCTAAACCTAACAGCAGTAGTAGGCCTGGTCTAACAGCAGTAGTAGGCCTGGTCTAACAGCAGTAGTAGGCCTGGTCTAACAGCAGTGGTAGGCCTGGTCTAACAGCAGTGGTAGGCCTGGTCTAACAGCAGTGGTAGGCCTGGTCTAACAGCAGTAGTTGGCTTGATCTAACAGCAGTGCTAGGGCAAATACAGAGAGGCTCAGACGGAGCTCGCTCCTACCCCGGTGCCATACGGTTCCTGGATGACGAGCATGCCTACAGGACTATGCGGCTGCGCCGTTGCTAATTCAGTGGAGCACTGCACACTTTATACACACCATATGCTGCTACATACGGCACTGAACATTCAATGCCTTTTTTTGTTGCACAGCATTATCTGCACACACACACACACACACACACACACACACACACACACACACACACACACACACACACACACACACACACACACACACACTTCCTATGAGCCATGTACGTCAGCATACCAACTGTCTGTTTATGTCCAAATTTCATTTCAATCGTCTATTGCCCATTTCAAATCGTTTTTCATGCTATTGTCAAGTCCTATCATCAACTCTATATCTTCTATCCAGGGGTGCCACTCAACAAGACTGTAAAATATAAGATATATGGAAATACATGCTAAATAATACAAAACAAAGCCATAGACGTTCATGCAAATGGCAGAGATGTTCAGGTTACCATTCAGGGGTACCCAACACACACATACTAACAAAGTACTCAAAATTCGACAAAAAAGTTGGACAATTACTTTCCCTTCTATTTATGCAATTACCCATCAAAATAAATGACTAGTACACGTCCTGTTGCAGGTCAATCCCATCGATAAAGTTTTCCTTCCCAATTCAAGATAATTTGGGCGTTTGCATCCACCTCATCATCGCTTTGAATAATATTTCCACGGGTTGTTCCGCAGAATACCTTATTTACCATTTTCTCCTTTTCCAAACGAGTTGACCGACTCGTAGGCGTCTCCAAATGTACAAAACTCACAGCGTCTCCAATGTACAAACTCACAGCGTCTCCTGGGAAACTAAAGCCTCTGATTTGCTGGTTCACAGCTGGTCAGAAACCTAATGGTAATGGTAATGGTCTGAAGGCTGATGACAACATGGCTCTGTACACCACCTAACATGGCTCTGTACACCACCTAACATGGCTCTGTACACCACCTAACATGGCTCTTTACACCACCACCTAACATGGCTCTTTACACCACCACCTAACATGGCTCTTACACCACTAACATGGCTCTTTACACCACCTAACATGGATCTGTACACCACCTAACATGGATCTGTACACCACCTAACATGGCTCTGTACACCACCTAACATGGATCTGTACACCACCACCTAACATGGCTCTGTATACCACCTAACATGGCTCTTTACACCACCTAACATGGATCTGTACACCACCTAACATGGATCTGTACACCACCTAACATGGCTCTTTACACCACCTAACATGGCTCTTTACACCACCACCTAACATGGCTCTGTATACCACCTAACATGGCTCTTTACACCACCTAACATGGCTCTTTACACCACCTAACATGGATCTGTACACCACCTAACATGGATCTGTACACCACCTAACATGGCTCTGTACACCACCTAACATGGATCTGTACACCACCTAACATGGATCTGTACACCACCTAACATGGCTCTTTACACCACCTAACATGGCTCTGTACACCACCTAACATGGCTCTGTACACCACCTAACATGGCTCTTTACACCACCTAACATGGCTCTTTACACCACCTAACATGGATCTGTACACCACCTAGCATGGATCTGTACACCACCTAACATGGCTCTGTACACCACCTAACATGGCTCTTTACACCACCTAACATGGATCTGTACACCACCACCTAGCATGGATCTGTACACCACCTAACATGGCTCTGTACACCACCTAACATGGCTCTTTACACCACCTAACATGGCTCTGTACACCACCTAACATGGCTCTTTACACCACCTAACATGGCTCTGTACACCACCACCTAACATGGATCTGTACACCACCACCTAGCATGGATCTGTACACCACCTAACCCTAACCCTACACCACCACCTAACATCACCTAACTACCCTAACTTCTCCACCCTGCTGTACCTCGCCTCCCACACCCACCACCACCTGGGACAAAAGGCCCCCAGGCCTGTTTGACACATTGGTCTGCAAGACTAAAGGAAGCTTGAGGTTAGGTGTGTGAAAGAGCAGCTCCCCACAGAGAGCCTTTTTAACCCTCTCAAACGCTACATGACACTACTCGGTCCACTGAACCAGATTAGCCGCCACCCTTTCACCCTTTCACCTGTTCGGTCAACCGCCCATAGCATCTAGCTCTAGAGGCTGTGCAATTCTTTTTCAAGAAGCGCTAAAACAACCGCTCTACTGTAATAATGTGATCCTAAATGAGGAAGTTGATGTGACAGACAGTATCCTGGGGTATCCTGGGGTGCCCTGGGGTATCCTGGGGTATCCTGGGGCACCCTGGGGTATCCTGGGGTACCCTGGGGTATCCTGGGGTATCCTGGGGTACCCTGGGGTATCCTGGGGTATCCTGGGGTACCCTGGGGTATCCTGGGGTACCCTGGGGTACCCTGGGGTATCCTGGGGTATCCTGGGGTACCCTGGGGTATCCTGGGGTATCCTGGGGTATCCGGGGGTATCCTGGGGTATCCTGGGGTATCCTGGGGTATCCGGGGGTATCCTGGGGTACCCTGGGGTATCCTGGGGTATCCTGGGGTATCCTGGGGTACCCTGGGGTATCCTGGGGTATCCTGGGGTATCCTGGGGTACCCTGGGGTACCCTGGGGTATCCTGGGGTATCCTGGGGTATCCTGGGGTACCCTGGGGTATCCTGGGGTATCCGGGGGTATCCTGGGGTACCCTGGGGTACCCTGGGGTATCCTGGGGTACCCTGGGGTATCCGGGGGTATCCTGGGGTATCCTGGGGTACCCTGGGGTACCCTGGGGTATCCGGGGGTACCCTGGGGTATCCGGGGGTATCCTGGGGTATCCGGGGGTACCCTGGGGTATCCTGGGGTATCCGGGGGTACCCTGGGGTACCCTGGGGTGTAGCTGAGTTTACTAGCAGCTTTACCAGTTGTGCTGCATCATGTGGAGGAACATTCCGCTTTTCCCTGAACTCACATCCAGCGCTTTGGCCCTCGGCCCGAAGCCGCTACATGGAGGCTTTGAGCCCCTCGGCCCGAAGCCGCTACATAGAGGCTTTGAGCCCCTCGGCCCGAAGCCGCTACATAGAGGCTTTGAGCCCCTCGGCCCGAAGCCTCTACATAGAGGCTTTGAGCCCCTCGGCCCGAAGCCTCTACATAGAGGCCGATGACATCATAGAGATGACATCACAGAGTGTATGCGTGAGACATGAGTATTTCACATAGCAATCGAAACCCAGCAGAACAACTGTAGTCATTGCTGTTCCAAAAATAAATAACCAGAGGAAAAAATACTATATAAAGCATTAACACAAATGTTTGTTAATAAAACCGTTTTCTTGAAATTAATTTAAATAAATACTGAATAACTATGGTTTTACTGGAAATGACAAGGTTTAGTATCTCCATTGAATAATTGCACTGATGTATGTGCACACATACCAATCATAGGTCAAAAGATTGCTAAATGTGGCCAGAAGTGGTACTAAATTAGGAGCCGTGCGGGAGCCAAAAGAGATGGCTCTTATCACTGAGCTAAATGATCTGGCTTGGTAAAAAGAGAAGCACTTCCCATCACTAACGGGTCCCTGCCTCTCTCCTCCTCCGGGCTCCCGCGAGCTGGTCCTCCACAGGGGTGATGGAGGGCCGGTGGCAGCTGACCCACTCCGCTGTGGAAGTCGGGAGGCCCCGGAGAAGGCCTTACTTGCTGCCTGGTGGGCTCCTCTGGGAACAGCCACCGGCTGGCCGGCATGTTCCGGAAGCGCCAACGGTGCCCCTCCAGGGCAAGCCTGAGCTGCTCCAGCATCACACGCCAGGATCCCCACAGGGTGGGAGGGGCCACTGGACCCCCCCCCCTCTACTGATGCCATGCCCCCTTCACCCTACAGCAGATTTAGTCACATTTCCATATTCCGCTGGTTCCACAGCATCCAAACAACCAAAGTTACAAGGTTCAAAGGACTACCAGGTTCAAGGACAGTTTTTAATCCACAGGCAGTGCACCTACTGAACTGCTAGGAGTGCTGTCACTATCATTACATTGTCATCAATATTACATAACACTATCCTACTTTTGCCGGACTTTCTGGACTCACTACAGTTACTGCACTGTTCTGCACTGAACTGCACTGTATTCGGGATGCTGCTGCACTACTGGCACTTTAAAATGCTTTTTAAATGCTTTTTGCACAATTCAACATGTATGTATCATCCATCAGTGACTTTATTGTTATTTGTATTGTGTACAGTGTTATAGTATAGTGTTCTACAGTATAAGTATAGTTCATAGTATAGTATATAGTGTTAAACTGTAGAAAATTCATACTGCGGGAGGGAATGTGGTGATAGCATTCCCATTGTACTACTTGGGACTAATATTTTAGTTCAGTTCCAACTGGAACATCATGCAGGCAAATCTTCTTCTGCAAAAACAAATATTATGGCCCTGTTAACACCACTATCGCACTGGAGGATTTATGGATGCCGTATTACACCAGCGCAAAATATGGAGGCTTAACTACATCTCTTAGCAAAGAGATTTGCTCAGCGATCTTATCACAAAGCATTGTTGCCCTGTTGCTCTCCGAGTGTCCCTGAAGATAGCATCACTGCAGAGTGCAGCGCTAAACATCACCCTGCCATTGGAGAACATCGCTGTCGACAGGCCAACAGTGCGATGCATGCCAGAAATCATTTTCAGGAAAAAGCAAGATAGTCTGTTCTCTTTTCTTCTTCCCCGGAAAAATGTGAATGCCCGTCCATATCTTCACGCACATCCAGACGCACCAACGGGTTTAATGGGGTGTGGGTCCCTGCCGTAGGGCACTGGTCTATACAGCAGTAGCACCAGAGACACCACTGGCCATCAGGCTTCAGCATGTGTGTCCCATGATGATGGACCTGGACATGCTCATGCATGGGATCCCAGTTGTCTGTTTAAATACATGTATTGTGCACCGTCCACCAGGGTCTCAATATGGACAATGAAGCCTGCTTGTCTCGGTGGCTAACGTCCTAAAGGCCCGATCAAGCGCAGCCTCTGGGCTGTGCATTTGGAACATGCTAGACGTGTTGTACAAGAGTAGCTCTGAGTACAACTTCATGCCATATGCCAACCACAGAAACACATAACACATCAGTAGTGTGTTGGTGTAACCGTGCAAGGATGAATTCTCCATCTCCATATCTTTCCCGGATCTTGTGTCGTGTTCCATCAATATTAGTTATACTTCTCAATAATGTTCCTGAACTGTTCTGCACTGTACTGTACTTTTATTATTGACTGTATGATGCTGCTACTCACTATGGAGCTGCACTACCGTCACTTCAAAATGATTTTTGTAACATCCACCATAAGTATATATCATCCATGAGACACTGTACTGTTATTTTTCATGTTCATTGTTTATAGTATATATAGCATAGCATATAAAAAGGAAAGTCAAGGTCAAGGAAAGTGGTTTGGAGAAGACGTAATTGTTTGCGATTGACCGGAGCCCAAATATTCAATGTCTCCTTTCTGGTTGTTGCGACACAAACAGAAAGGCTTTGTCCATGCGGTTGATAAGCAGTAAGACCCGTTGGACCCAGTGTGTGTCAATCAAAGAGCACTTTGGTTGACACACACTGGGTCCAACCGGGTCTTACTACACTACACTATACTACACTATACTATATTATATTACACTATATTATATTACACTATACTATATTACACTACACAATACTATACTACACTACACTATACTATACTACACTACACTATACTAAACTATACTAAACCATATTACTGCTGCAACCCGTAAATCCTGGAGAAATCTATGGGATGAGCAAACATGCCATTTATTTTTATCAAACTTTGAAGGATGACTCATAATAACATCAATTTTGATTATGAACACATTTCCCTGTTTGGATTTTGGTAACCAGGGATTTCAAATTCAATTTTGAGACAGTAATAAATCTATTAAATTAACATTCTCACCATCCTGAGACTGTTTTATGATGTTATATTACTGTTGGATGGGGGGTATTAGCAGAGCGCCAAATTAATAGGACCTGTACAATAATTTATTCCAATAGAAGCGAGATGTGCCTTCAGTTTGTAAACATACAATGTTTGTCATTTTTAATAATCAGTTATGTAAAACATGTAAAAATGATAAATAATATCCTAATAGTTGGGCTACTCCCCGCCACGGACCATCAATAGGCAGACGACTACGTCGCCATCGGCCCATAACTGACATAAAAGAAAGCTAAAAAATAACAATGAGTCCAGGATCAAATATATAACCAAGGAAACCATCTGCACTCAGAGCCGAGTGGATGGCTCCTGGCAAAACAGCGACTCACCCCTCAGGAAAAACCGGCCTAATTAATGTGAAAGCTGACTTCACTTCAGGCGATTGCTTAGACGTCTCAGTGCTATGTTAATGTGCAGTTCCATGGGAAAATTCAATAAAGCAAGTCTGGTCTGATGCATGTCTGTCATCCTGCCCCTTGAGTAGGCCCTATTTGGGTTCCTATACATCGCCAATTTGAACTCTAATATTCTCCTCTTACTTTGCCAGCTCGTATTAACACTGAGAAATAAAATAAAAAACAGTACATTATAGCGGATGTGAGAACAGACTATATAATGCCGCGGTGGGTAGTGTACCTGGCTATTTTCGTCTCTGACGCAATCAAATTCACCTGCCAAGCGTAACCTTAAGTAGAATAATAGTCTTTTGGACTCACCAAAAAATGTTTTTATAACAGTGAAATTTCCTTTGAGCCGAATGCTGAATTATTGGCTCACTTGTTTCATCGTCCCCTATTCCCAATATAGTGAACACTTCATAGGACTCTATTTAGGGAATAAGTATATGGGAAATTTGGTCACTAATTATGTGCCGGAAATCCATGGCCATGACGTGTATTGGTCCCACAAGCAGCCGACATGTTGACGTCTCCCTGTGACAGCTCATCTGCATAAATAACCTGGATGTGCTTCAGCGTCAATATTGGATGAAAGCCAATACAAATGACATCAGTTGTACACTTATTTAACAGTGCATTATGGGTATTAAGTAGAGCACTATGTGGGGAACCAGATTTGAACACTCACATTTCGGACAACACTACACACTGATGACTGTACTGCACTATATACAAGTGGCATTTATTTACATTTAGGGCATTTGGCAGACGCTTTTATCCAAAGCGACTTACAAGGTGTACATTTATTGAAGCAGATTATGCATGTATTAGCATGTATATACAAATTCAAACAAAGCCTATAGAATTAACGCAGTTGTGTGCATACATTAAGGTATATGAAGGAGATGTTGGTTAATATAAAAGCAACTTCGTCACATTTTCAATTAAAATATTCCTTTGTTTGTTTGCATGGTACAATGTTACAGTGTATTCAACAATTCAATGCAAGGTCCTATATGGAAAACAAAACTTGACTGTACTAAATCATAAAATGACCATGATATGTCATGAGAGATTCAAGCCAAGTCGAAATACTGCCTTCTCCGAGAACAATGCTACTGCCAGATTGGCACACAAACACAGCCCTACTGCAGTCATGGACCAATGGCTGGGCAGATCAATGGACCAATGGCTGGGCAGATCAATGGACCAATGGCTGTGCAGATCAGCCATTGGTCAGTTAGCAGATCAGTGGGTCAGTTGGCAGATCAATGATCCAATGGCAGGGCAGATCAATGGACCAATGGCAGGGCAGATCAATGGAGCAATGGCAGGCTGCAAACACATACCGTATGGGATAAAGAAGTGAGGGAGCTTGAGCGATAAAAGTAATGCATAACTGCCTAGTTAGACACCTCATCTTTATCATCTCATCTTTTATTGAGTTATTGCTCTCTTTTACTCTTCGTTCACAAGTGCAAAGCATTAAACATAGCAAATGGAACTTTTGTCAATGGGTAAAGTCTGAAAAGTCCGCATTTAGTGTGGTATGAAAAGGGGTGGTCAGCAGCTGGTGTCAGAGACAACAGGAGACTCATTTAGCTCTACATATTGCATAGCTTTCCCATTCAGCCAAATGAATACCTCATTAGCCTAGTTAACCCCAGAAGTGAATTGTTTTAGATCCAGGCTGATCTATTATGGAAATCAGCCTTGGATCGAAGGCAAAACCATTACTTTAAAGCATGGAGTCTGCACTGCAATTAATTCAAAAATGATTGTTCGTAGGGAACAAAGGAAACCTCATTTATTTTTGATTTACATGTCATAATGATTCCATGCTTGCATGAGCAACCTGACTTGATATATAAAAAAACCTCAGAGATCTACTAAATTAATTACCCTCTCAGGGGTTTAGAACGTGTTTCCTTGTTCTTCTCTTGTCTACGGAAAGAAGTTGTTCTAGATCTATAATCTAGAAATTATAATCAAATACAGGTTGCACCATTAAAGACATGCAAATATTGGTAGGAGCCATGAAAAAGATACAACTTTCTGCGATATGTGTTGAACCCTTAAATGACTTTCTTCAGCTGAACATTTTTTCTGATTGAGTCTCACAAAAACATTTCAATTTTCTATTGTCTCCACACCTTCTCCTGTAGAGCAGTTCTCTAAAACCTGCAGCGGAAGTTCTCCTGATAAACTGACTTAGCCTTTAAGGATTAACTAAATTCAAGAAACATTATTAAGACAAAACATCAATAGGATGACATGTAAGGAAAGCACAGCTACAATATCAACATCCAATGCAGCTTACATTTTACCCAACGACACATACCGGTACATAATATTGTTAAAAAACAAACACTTTTCCTACCGCTACACTCTCAAGCCTAACACAAGTGAACTCATGATGGTATTTGTATTAGCCGAGGTAATACGATGCAGGTGAATAAATCAGCCTTGTACTTTAAATGTTCTAGAAGACAACTGATTTAACTGTAATCTACCATAACTACTCTAATCGATCAAATACCTAAATATAAATATATTGTTTAAACTATTGACACGGTTAGTCATTATTGTTTCATTGATATTTGTTTTATTTCTTTGTTTTTAGGATTGAGCAGTTGTATCTTGTTACTCTATAGATAGAGGATAGCTGCCTCAGTATTAGTGTGTTTCTGTTTAGTATAGTTCTGTTTTGTTGATGCTCCAGGCATGGGCCCAATGGGCTCTCTATCTATTGATCTCTGTACTGATGTATGGTTAGATGCATACTTCTGGTGGGTTTTCAGCAGAGGGGAAGATTTCCTGACTTTATTGCGACTGTGTGCGAGAGAGAGAGAGAGAGAGAGAGAGAGAGAGAGAGAGAGAGAGAGAGAGAGAGAGAGAGAGAGAGAGAGAGAGTTCACACTGACAATTTAACAGTTATGTAACTCAATGGATGTGTGTGTGTGTATATTTACAAATTGCAGGCAGGCGCTAGGGGCCCAGGAGGTGACAATAATCACAGCAGCAGAGGCCATTTTCTCCAGCTCCCATGCTGATTCTCACAAAAAAAGTTTTTATTATATTATGTCGTTTTGGATCCATACCAAACGACTCGCAGGACAAAGGACGCCAGAGTTCATCCCTGCGAGATATTAAGAAATCAGCTCCCCCCCCCATCAGTGCAAGATAAAAAATGCCAACCAAGGCGAAGCCAAAGCCTACAGTTGTGTGCAAACCGAGGTCTGCAGAACTGCAATGCATCCAAACCTGGCTTGGCCAGATGGAAGAGCTTTGCTGGAAGCAAAGGAAATGTGTCATGATAGCGCCAATGTGAAATAGAACTGTGTTCTGTCCATTGCACATTGAGTATACCACCACATAGATTAAAGGTCTCTCCAACTAATTCCACAATATACAGGCCTAACACTAACTACTACACAGACTGTGTTCGCCATGCACGCAGAGTATGGAGTTCTCAACAGTTTGATTTATTGTAATTAGTTTGTTCCTACTAACTATACAGGCCTAATTAAAAAGGTTAATGAAGGTGGAGATAGAAGCACACTGCTGTGATTTCAGTTTGACGACTATTCAAACTAATATCGGCGGATAGGGGGGAATATTGCACGTCAAACAGAATTCATCATCTCGGATATAATTGTGCGGGTTCAGTCTAATATATTAAATGTCTCTCACAACTCAATCAAATTTTACGATAGGCTGTAATAATAACATTAAATGCAATTGGGGTGTGTTGTGTCGGACACAGCAGTTCTCAACTGCTTGATTCGTTATGATTCTAACCATTTAATCAAATTGTATCATATTTCCACCCCCTATCTATTCCATGGAAAAGGAAAACCAACAGCCAATTTCAGCTAGTCCCGCAAGACCACTATCCATTTTTAAAAATGGTCTTCTATTATATCTATTTTTTAATTATGTACTGTAGACCCATTTTATTATTTGCTATACCAACAAAAACATGGGATTAAAACTAATTTCAGTTTCACCGGTCATCCGTCTCCCAACCTTGTGCAGGAGAAGACTTCTGCAGCGCTCTCTCATGCCCTTGGGGCTACAGACTTCCAATAGCCGCCCTCTGAATCAGCAGCTGCTGTCTCGTTGTCTCGTCTCTCTGACCAAACCAGGGGAGCACTGTGAGTACCTTGGGATTATTTATGTCTCTAATTAGTGAATGTTCAAATGTTGTTAGATGGCATCGTTACTAGATGGTGTTGCTTGATGTTGCATTGACTCGAGCGTGGCCTTTTAGACATAAACACATGCACCCAACACAATGCAAACACAAAGACTAGCACACATACACCCAAACACAACACATTCAAATTCAAATTGATTTGTTAAGATGATATCAGGGAATATTTGAACAGCAATATGCTGTGATGTCTGTCAGAATACCAGCCAATCTGTTCTTCAGACCAGCAGTCTCTTGGTGCTTCTCTGGCTATGGCTTGCTTTTCTGTTTTTCCACTGACCTTTTCAAAGTGATCCATACAACATTAGATTGTCTCCCTTTAGGAATGCCACATTGGCACTGGCCTGTAACTTGGAACTTATTTTGACAGCACATGCAATTTAAAAAAGTGCCCCATGAGACAGTTTCTTATGCTGTTGTTGTTAGCTATTCCCTTTCATATGTGTACAAACATTTCACCCAACAGGTTGCAACATGGCCCCCAGAATAGAGCCATTACATCAATAACATTACACCATTAGTCTACATCAAGAAGGCCTTTCCACAAGAGGCTTAAACTAGGGAGTGTAATTGAGGCAAGGGGTTTCCCTAATTATATTCAGTACAGTACACCTGGCAACAGCTGAAGACAATTACTTTCTAATGAACATTCAGTGGCTCTCTCTCGCAGACAGAGTGCATTGGAATGATAGACTGCAGTCAGACAATAAGAGTTCAGAGTTCCATGTTGTACTTGAACGCTCTCTTCTCTCTCCCCCCTGACAGGATGATAGACACCCCAGACTGGGAAACACCTCCGTTTAGTGCCCTCAACAGGGGTGACACCATACTCTAGTGGTTAGGGTGCTTGACTCTGAGAAGGAGGTTCTGAGTTGTTCAAACCCCAATGCGGTCTACCTCTCAGCATCCTTGACTAAATAGTAATAGTATGATAGAGAAGATACATGGGCCACGGTTTGGAATGACTAATAACACCAATTGTCGGTAGATGGCAAAGGTACTCCAGCTGGTTTTCTGTTCTGGGATGGGTAATGACCGAGCTGTTTGGCATTAGGATACTAAGTGGTTAAGTCATCATATCTACACTCCACCAGCGAGGGTCCACTATCAACAAAAGGTTTGTCTCGTTGGCCAAATACCTTGTTTTGATGCTTGCGTTGGTTCTGGTTCATGTAAGGGCTGTTGTTCCGTATGCACCGTTTGTTACGTTCCAAAACCAAAAGAAATGAAAGGGCTAATAGGAACAAAAAGCTCTCCAAATAGTCCAGTAGTTTCATTTCACAGGGACTTATACGAAACAAAACGATGGTTAGAAGCATACGCTGTGTGTGTGTGTGTGTGTGTGTGTGTGTGTGAATATTGTTCTTTATTTTACACAAGCCACCTTCCACCAGGAAATGCAATCAGAAATGAATTAGAAAATGTAAGTCAACATTTTAGCCACTGACTAAACATGTAAATAATTCACAGACAGTAGGATTCAAAAATGTGTGGGAATATTATCTGGAGTTTATTTAGGGACATAAAATGACTCAGAAGAGATGACAATGAGAAAGGAAATACATTCTCCCTGATTCGAAGGATGATTATTTATAACTCTACAAACTCACTCATTTTCCTAGCAGATAGGCGAGGGCTGGTTTTTACCTTGCATTCATCTTTTGAATAAATCTATTTCTGATCTTTTGGAATATTTTACGTATTTATTGCAGATACCAGCCACATGTAAAACATTACAAATTGTATATTCAATTATTAAGAAAATGCTATTCATGCCAAACAAATGAATGCAGAGAAACTAAATAAACAAAGCCAAATGTAATACGTTTCTCATAGAAAATAAAGAAAGAAAAGAAAAGAAAGAAAATAATGTAGATGCTTGTTAAAAGAATCAAGTAAGGGTGGGATTTTAGGTTTTCTGCACCTGCTGCATGAAAAACTCAACAGACTGATCTTAAAAGAACGTTCCACAGATTGTTCTATATCTGAATGTCTACCGGTTGCCTAACCAAAGCCTACATGTGAAAAGACTGCATATACCGGTAAATGCATTTGGATCTAAATAGATCTATTTTCATAACCAGGAATGTCCCATGAAATGGCTTCTTCTTGGTGCTCCAATCGCAGTGCCTTCCCCTCCATTCCATCCAGCGTTTTACTAAAGCAGTGGAGCTTCTATCTGCCTCTCAGAACGCTCTCTTACGTCCTCTGATCACGGTGGTCGTGTAAAGCCCCATGGATGTTGTAGTAAATTGACAATACGTACAATTTCTGTCTGTAGTTTCGTTTTTGGGCAGTTTTTGTTTGGGTTGTGGGTACATTTTGACAGCTTGGGACACTTTAATGGGCACTATGAATTACAAAAATAGTGGAATGTTCCTTTAAACGTATACATGTAATAGCAGTCAGAACGTAAAAGCGATTAAGAGTGATTATAACAAATTGTAGTCAAAACAAATACTTTCAATGACAGCAACTTTTCAGTTTTTTTCAGAAGACGTTCCAAGGGATGACATGGACATGGTCCTTCAGTCAGACACCAGACTTCAGACTTGAACTCCAACACTGAACTCCTCTAGGACTTTGACTCAAGATAATGTGCACACTGGCGTGTGCACATTACGCAGAAATCTCTGGTAAACTGGCCCAAAGTTGAGAGATTAGTTAAAGAAGTAGGAGTATCTACATATTGATCTTGTGTAAACAGGACTCATGACAGCGACAATATACACTGTGTGACTTAAAAGCAATCGTAGTGTTCCATTTATAAAGATTACATTAAGACATGAGTTCCCTTCCAAGATACTATGCCTCTATACTACTCAATCTTGAGGGGGGGGGGGGGGAGAGAGAGAGAGAGAGAGAGAGAGAGAGAGAGAGAGAGAGAGAGAGAGAGAGAGAGAGAGAGAGAGAGAGAGAACACTGCCACACCCTTCAAACAAATAATGTCCATAGAAATAGTAATTTAGACCCAAATCCTTGAGCTGTGAAGCCCTTTCCCCAAAGTCAAGTCAACAAGCCTTTGTATGGCGATGAAATATAGACCGCTTGAAAGTGAACATCTGAGGAGACCCCTGCAGTCCTGAGCCATTGGCCTTCATACATCCACACATTTAGCTGCAGATATTTATGCAGAGGGTACAGAAAACATCATATTATATATATTATTAATTTATATAAGAGATGTATAATGAACTATTCAACTAAAGTTATACGATTTTCAAAATCCAATCAAATCAAAAATTGCACAGAATAATTTCAAAACTATCATTTCTGAGTCCATGTATAGAGATATGTTATGTATACATTTGTATAGGTGTTGTTAAAGTTACTAGTGTACAGCATATGCACCAAAAACCACAATATTAAATCAACATTAAATGTTATGTTGATTTAATATTCGGGATTGGTGCAAACATTGACAACTATTTTTAAACTAACTTGCACTTGACACTTGAGTAAGAGAAGAGTTATGCTTTGCCTGTCTGAGACAAAGGTTCACAAATTATTAATATGGTAATAGGATTATCCTGAGGCCAGACCGTGGGGTAGAGGAATTAGTTTAAGGTCACTCTGTGGTACTTGTCCTGAATACCTCAAATCCATGACTGATCCTTGACATTAACTCTAAATGTGCTAGTGCACACACATACAATAATAACGCTAATAATAATGCTGTAGCGTGTGGCTTATCTCAACCTAACTTTGATTATTTTGCTACTCTAATGCTGCATACCCCTGCTCACGACCGGTTGATACTTTTATACTTACCCGTGTGTGTATATATCAAAATATATATCTATAGATCTAGATCTATAGATCTATAGATCTATAGATCTAGATCTATAGATATATAGATCTAGATCTATAGATCTATAGATCTATAGATCTATAGATCTAGATAGATATAGATCTATATCTATAAATATCTAGATCTATAGATATCTAGATATCTAGATCTATAGATATATATCTATCTAGATCTATAGATATATATCTATCTAGAATCTAGATAGATATATATCTATAGATCTAGATCTATAGATCTATAGATCTAGATTCTAGATCTATAGATATATAGATCTAGATCTATAGATATATAGATCTATATATCTATAGATATAGATCTATAGATCTAGATCTATAGATCTATAGATCTAGATATCTATATCTAGATCTATAGATCTATAGATCTAGATATCTATATCTAGATCTATAGATCTAGATATCTATATCTAGATCTATAGATCTAGATATCTATATCTAGATCTAGATATATATATATCTATGCAGGTTTTTACAGCTGTATATGGCAATAAACCACTTTCTGATTCTGATGTCACAGCATACATTGACAGGAATGCATCCCCACTAGGTCCGTTTGTTCATTCCCGATCTGCAAACCATGGATGAATGCTGACATAATGAACAAACTTACGGAATGGAGTACCGCAGGGGTTCCCAACCTTTTTTGTGCCACGGACCGGCAGATACATGAAAAAAATCTCACGGACCAGTTGTAAATTTTCGCGGACCGGTTGTCAATTTTCACGAACCGGTTGTCAAAGTGTGTGTCAACACACACCCCTAACAAAACGGCAGGGCTCGATTTCAGTATAAACGCGCATGTAGCGCGTAGTCTCTTTAGTAGCGCGTGCAACTGAAAGTCTCTCGTTATGCCGCCGATATATATTTAATCTATATATATATATATAGATATACCGCTATATAATCTATATATATATAGATTATACTATATATATAATCTCTATATATAGATTATACGTTCACCTATACTCAAATGATTTGAGTCAAATATGATGATAAACACAGCTGTTTGGCGGCCCGGCAGTAACACCTCCACGGCCCGGTACCGGTCCGCGGCCCGGCGGTTGGGAACCCCTGGAGTACCGCACAACAGGAGACTCCAATCTCTACAAGAAGGCCAAGTACAAACTCAGAATAGCCATCAAGAAGAGGCCAATTGGATTACAAAAACTGGAAACTGGAATTACAGTTTGGGGCTCCGACACCAGACAAGGTCTGAGGCTCCTCTCCAACTACAAGGGGAGCTCATTAGGAGTCACCAACAACAACCACTCCCTACCAGAGAGCTGACCACATTTTATGCTCGCTTTGAAAGGGGGAACTCTAAGCCAACCAACAAAGGTCTGCAGAACCTTCAGGGGTGAAGGCACCCGGCTCAGACTGAGTTCCAACCTGTGTCTTCAAAACCTGCACTGACCAGCTAGCTCCTGTGTTCACAGACATCTACAACGCATCCCTGCAACAGCCCGTCGTCCCAGTGTTCTTCAAAGAGACAACCATTGTGCTGTTACCCAAAAAGACAGAGGTAATACGCCTCAATGATTATCGTCCAGTGGAAAAGATCACCGGGTGTGCACTTCCATGTGTAGCAGTCATGTACTCTCTCTCCCGTGCGTTGTGTAGTTTTAAGGAGACACACGTAGTCATCATTTATATCTTCAGGTTTATTTCTGTAACACCTGGACCAGTGGTAGTCATCACCATGACGTTTCCCCAGCTACCGAAACATTCTCAACACAAACAGATTTAAATGAACACACGAAAACAAAGTACAAACAGAAATACCGACGGAGCTTCACACATATGCGACTTACCACGGCCCACAGGTAGCATCAGCTGACCGACTACGGGGGCAAGTCTTGACCCCGTCAAGTCTGCAGGGGCGTTCAAGTACGCATAAGAAAATCATAAATCCAAGTCTTAAACTATATCCCAGCGAAACTAAATAAAATGGCAAATACAACATCAAAACAAGAAGGGATTCAATAGAGTACATATTTAATAAAGACACTAGTTATGGCCAGTGGAATCATCAACCCCATTACACATGCATTGAGGAGATCTTTGGGACCAGATGTCGAAATAAGGCCATCTCCATCTCAGGCAGAAATCACATCTCAAATATTAATCACTTCATGTCCTTTTTCTTCTTGTTTTTCACAGTCCAAGCTGCTGTTTATCATCCTTGAGAGAAGGTGGCCATTGTATTTGCCTGTGTAATTGTGTGTGCATCTCAGCCGGGCCCTGGAACATTACCCTGCCCCAAATGGTGTATGATTCAACTCATCAGGTGGTACAGATGCCTTGTGTCTAGCTGTTTGATTCACAGCGGTAGGTCCATTTGGTCCATTTGGTCCATTTGGTCCATTTGGTCCATTCGGTCAGTGTAGTGAACAAAGTTCATCTTAGAGACAGCAGGATGAGGGGGAGACTATGCTGTGGATCAGAATGCCTTCATTACATTATATTACAGACTTACAATAGTGTGTTTCAACAAAGGAAGGTAAGAGAACAACTCTAGAACAATCTAGAACAATATATACCTATCTATAATATGAAATCTACTTTTGACTGACTTAATTGACGCTACGAGGAAGGATCTGGGAAGTGTGTCCTAAAGAGATGGGTTCTCAGCCTGCGGTGGAAGATGGGGAGTGACTCTACAGTCATGACCTCCGTGGGGAGTTTGTTCCACCAAATTGGGGCCAGGACGGAGAAGAGCCGTGACCGTGTAGATCGGCCACACGGGCCCCTAAGTGAGGGGGCAGGCAGACGGCCCCGAAGAAGCCGAGCGACGTGGACGGGTTGGGATGTAGGCCTTGACCATTGCCTGGAGGTAGGATGGAGCAGTCCCTTTTACTGCCTTGTGAATAGCACCAAGGTCTTGAACTGGATGGAGCAGCTACAGGTAGCCAGTGTAGAGTCCGAAGGAGGGTAGATGTGTGGGAGTAGCTTTCTGAATGAGCTCCAGGGGCCTGATGGCAAATGCCGGGGCGCCAGCAAGGAGGGAGTTGCAGTAGTCCAGCCGGGAGATGACTAGAGCCTGGATGAGCACCTGCGCAGCCTTTTCAGTGAGAAAAGGCCAAATCCTCCTGATGTTGTAGAGGAGGAATCTGCAGGAGCGTGTCACCGATGCAATGTTTGCCGAGAACGACAGTTGGTCGTCCAGGGTCACACCCAGATTCCTTGCGGCCTGAGTAGGTGTCACCACAGCATCATCAATGGTGACAGCCAGGTCTCGGTGCGGACAGCCCTTTGCCGGGAAGAACACTAGCTCAGTCTTGTCCAGGTTGCGCTTTAGGTGGTGCATCGACATCCACTTTGAAATGTCTGCTAAGCAATGCGTGTTTCCACTTGCGTGTCCGAGGGGGGAAACGACAAGACCAGTTGGGTGTCGTCAGCATAGCAGTGGTAGGATAAGTCATGGGAGTGGATAACAGCACCAAGGGACGTTGTGTAGAGGGAGAAGAGAAGAGGACCCAGGACCGATCCTTGTAGAACCCAAGTAGTCGGTCGGCGTGGTTCTGACACAGACTCTTCCAGTGCCACCTGGTAGGAGCGACCCGTCAGGTAGGATGCAAACAAGGTGAGAGCAGAGCCCAAGACACCCATCCCCTCAAGGGTGGAGAGGAGAATCTGGTGGTTCACAGTGTCGAATGCTACAGACAGGTCCAGGAGTATCAGGACCGAGGAGAGCAAATTTGCTCTAGCAACATGGAATGACTCAGTTACTGCTAGAAGGGCAGTTTCTGTCGAGTGACTTGCCTTAAAACCAGATTGGTGGGGATCCAAGAGGCAGTTCTGGAGGAGATACAAGGACAATTGGTTAAAGACAGCATGTTCAAGAGTTTTGGATAAGAAGGGCAAAAGGGATACCGGTCTGTAGTTCTTGAGTTCAGAGGGGTCGAGTGTTGGTTTCTTCAGGAGGGGGGTGACTCTGGCAGTCTTGAAAGCAGCGGGAAAGCATCCAGATGTCAGAGATGCGTTGAGGATGTGTGTCAGGAAGGGCAGGAGTTCAGGCACAGTGGACTGAAGCAGAGGGGAGGGAACTGGATCCAGTGAGCATGTGGCTGGATGTGATGAGGTGAAGAACATCATCTGTGGAGAGGGGAGAGAAACGGGTAAGGGAGGGATGTGGGAGGGTGGGGGGAAGTTTCACAGGAGCCCTTGAAGATGGAGAAGGTCCTCTGGGGTTTTTCCTTTCTTCCACCTGCGCTCCGCCTCTCTGAGGCTCCGCCTCTGCGTACGCACTGAGTCAGACAACCAGGGGGCACGTGGAGTTGGATGTGCAGAACTGGAGGTGAGGGGACAGAGAGTGTCCAGAGAGGAGGACAGGGTAGAGAGAAGAAGGTCAGTGGCAATATCAGGGGGTAGAACAGAGAACGAATCAGGAGGAGAGAGGGCAGAGAGAACAGAAGAGGAGAGATCGGCAGGGGTGAGTGTGCGGAGATTGCGACGGGACGTCACCATCTTGGTAGGGGGAGAGTGGGAGGAAGAGTGAGAAGGACATGAAGAAGTGATCGGATAGATGGAGAGGAGTAACTGAAAGGTTTACTGTATTGCAGTGTTTGGTGAAGATGAGGTCCAGCTGGTTGCCGGCCTTGTGGGTCGGAGGAGAGGGGCAGCGGGAAAGGTCGAAGGAGGCGAGGAAGGAGAGAAGAGGGTCCAACTTCTCAGTCAAGATGTTGAAGTCGCCAAGAAGGATGAGGCCAGACCCATCATCAGGGAAGTGGGAGATCAGCATGTCAAGCTCCTCCAAAAAGTCACCAGCTGGGCCGGGTGGACGATAAACAACTGCAATATTGAGCTTAAATGGAAAACAAATAGTTACAGCATGAAATTAAAATGAAGAGGGACAGAACTGTGGAATGGAAATCGGGGAGTATTTCCAGTCACGCAAAATCAACAGACCAGTACCACCGCCTCGTCTTGCGACTCTGGGGGTGTGAGAAAAAGAGTACACATCTGACAAAGCAGCAGACGAGGCAGTGTTTTCAGGGCTGATCCAAGTCTCAGTAAGAGCAAGGAAGTTCAGGGCAAGCAAGGATGCAGAGCCTGAGATGAACTCAGTTTTCTGCTCTGCCGACTGGCAATTCCAAAGCCCCCCAGTTACCACTAGCTTGACATGGGTAGACAGAGTAGGGTAAATGAGGTTTGTGGGATCACGGCGGCGCCTGGATGTGACCCAGCATCTGTGTGACCTCCGCGAAGAAGTGTGTACCACAATGCCACACATGGTATATTACAGTACAATAAGATGCCGACCTGAGAAGAAGTTGAACTTGAAAAAGTCGACTGTAGCCTTATTCTGCCTTGCCTTTGTTTGCCTGCCACTTTCAGGAAGTGGCTAAATAACACTGGTTGCTAATTGTCTGAGAGTCTGCTAGGAGTGCAGGCCCCTCCCACACGATTAACAAGGCAGTTGACCTAGATTGGGTGAAACCACCTTCAATGGGCCACAACACCTAAGCACTACCTGACCACTTGACTAACAATAGACCAATGAGTGAAGCACAACTTACTTGCAAAACTCTAGTTACAGTTAGTATCAACCTGATTAGCAACAAAAATATACTCAGACTATTCCAGATGGGTCAAGAAGTTCAGTCCCTCCAGTAGTGGAAACTCCAGTGCTGTCGTTGTATAAGTGCAACTAACTTCTCAAACAATTACAAACAATACTAAATATAAAGGATGTAAAAATAAAACTCAACTAAACTAAATAAACAGGTTAGAAAATTGCCATCCAAAAAATGTAATATATTCATATTGCTGTGGCCCTATAAAGCGTGTTAGGATGAATCACTTATCAGGCCCAGGTCAGTCAAGGACCTCTGACCAACGTGTTATCCAAAGCAAGGCAGCCTGATGGCTACAATACAATGAAGAAAAACTGAGTTTTTTGTACACACTGGTAATGAATGAAATATATAAAAGGATTTTATAATATATGAATATAAATGAATATCAATTTCAGGACATTTTTTAATATAAAGAATTGGCTTTAAAACCTATTTAGCGGATTTGGACAGAACAAAATAATATACCTTTGCTTCTGCACATGGTTGTGTTACAAATGTCCCTTGAAGTGAGTGTCATGTGTCGCTTTAATCAGTGGACACCATATCTCATACAGCTGCCGCCTGCCAGCTTCAGCAATTTGCAACTTGCTCATTCTCAGCTATGAATTTCTGTAAAAAGACAAAGATTAAAGGACAGTGAATACACCTCACCAAATGGGAGGGGGTCCTTGATCCTTGCGGATATAATTTGTGTTATTTAAGTGTGGACAGTCACTAATGACTGTTAATGACTGATATCCCCCCATATCCCTGTAACATTATTGTCAATAGGTTTATACACACATGTATACTACTGTATGTGTGCCTTTAACATGAATCAGACAGCTGAAATTAGGATCAATGTGTCTAAGTGGCTGAATGTCTGGTCCCTCTTCCTTTTAATTGCAAATCCAATGTATTTCCAGTGACAAACCAATACAAACCATGCGTCATGTATACACAGAGCTGTAACATGATGTGCCTACAATCTAACATGGTTAGATTGAATCATTTGGAATTATTAAGCAGATGACAGAGAACAGAGAACATGTGTTTAACTGATTACTTTTTAGATATCTGTATTTATGCAAACAGCCTAAATGGAACTCTCTTTTGATCTATCTTCATGCAGTTGTCTTATAATTCCAAACCCTATTTCGCCCTATAACACTAAACATTTCCTGAGAAGCACTGAATAAACAAGCATGTATAGTGACAGCCCATTGAGTGCATTAGGGGGATGCTTCCTTCCTGAAAACCTAATAAAGATTTGTCATTGCCAGTTGCAATTGATTGCATTTAATGAGCTTGAATAAATAATGTAGAACTTCCTGTGTGTGTGTTCCTGTGCAGACACACTGGAATACACTCGGTGTGATACCCTTCAATGGGTTTGTTGTCATTAGACTATCTTTAGGGTAAATGTCTTGAGATGGAAAGACATATAGATGGACCACTACTAATGAATAGAGTACGGCGTATTTAAGCCCAGGTTTATGAATTAAACTAGAGACCAGAGCAGGATATGCTGTGGGAATGAATGATTTGTTTTAGAAACAAGATACAACATTGTAGATGTGTAAGTCTGTTGTACCAAAGGTTACTTTGAGTGTCCTTGACCTCACAGCAGACTTGCCATTGAGGCTTTTTCATAACAATGTAAAATCAGTGATCACCTGAAATAAACTAATTTAGGTGATAACAGGCCAATTCAATCCTAGCCAAAACAGCAGTGAGAAACAGGCTTTACAGATTGGAATACTCTTACCTATGGGGAAAATGAACTAAACCGTATAGATTAAATTATTCTAGTTTGGAATGTTGGAAATTGAACACAATGCTTGCATTGTGTGTGTTTAATAAGTAAATTGAACAAACCTGTAATTGTCCACTTCTCACTGTTAAATTATTTGAATGTCAAACTTGTGCTTGCAATTGTCTGCATAAAATTTCAGTGCAGCGCAGAACGCTGTCAAATAGATGGAATCATATCATCTTCAAACTTCAGCTGTGAAAATGTTTTTTTTATTTAAATATTATTATTCTGGTCATATCACAAACTATTGAAATAATTTCGCGGTACAGAAGCTTCACACAGTATGACAAAAAAACAATGACAAGTCACTTAGTTTGCCAGCTAAACAGAGGACAGAAGACAGTGACAGAAGACACTGATACATCTATTACCGGAGGGCAGAGGATCTAGCGGCATTGAAAGCAGACAACAGAACAAAAGCTTTGGTGACATGTTTTACTTCTCACCCTTTGAATTCAGAGTAGAAAGTCACAGTGGACTCATTATAGTAAACTATAAGCACCCATTATAGTCAAAAATCATAAATAAGACCCAGTAACCAGCTCAGGAAAGAGTGTAAGACACCCACTTCTGGACCCCCACATCACTTCCTGTAGGCCAGTCCATTACAAAGACAGTCATGCGAGTTCTGCACACATAGTAAAGATACATTAGTCATATATTCGGTATCATATATTCAATTATTTGTTAAAATTACAATCTACTTTTTCTTTTTTACATAAGACAACGCAACTAATACATCAATTGCCTCTGCATTTTAAAAGGTAAATTGAAAAATGGTCACATCATGCTCATGTAATTTACAAGCTGTACATATATTTTCTTTTTTTGTTATAAAACAAAGGCAAGAAAACAATTTGACTTAATTTATATTAATGTGCTTAAAACTAATTTTTCCCAACTTCCAATTCCCATATTGGAGACCAATGTTCCTTAGTACAATCGGTAAGATCTGAATGTTTTAAAGCATGGCAATCACATTTGAGTCACACAGACATTGTGCATATGAACCACCACAAACTTAAACTATTGCAATAGGGGTTGCCAGGCTACTGTAAATATGAACCAAACCCAATTTATATAATTTATAAAAAGGTTTCATAGCCACATCCATCACTTTTGGTTTGTAACCCAGTACTTTTATTACATTGCCTAATTATTAATAATGTATTTTTTTACTAATTTAAGACACTAAAGAAATTATATTCGGTACATAGCAGGTTTAGCTCTATTTACGTATTTTTTTTATTGACAGGTATGCTATTAATAAATTTTTTATTCTATTCAATGCGATTTTTGGAATATCTTTCATACTTCCATCTGCCTGCTCAAACACAAATGAAGGGAATAGTATAGGAACAGCTATACCTCATTGTTGTTGTGATATATATATATTCATCTTCTTTAATTCTAAAGAACACTCATTCGAGACAGCAGAACCATCTTTTTGATTATCTTTATTCAGCAAAATAACATCGATTTTATAAATTTCTGCCCAAACCCTTAACCCCAACCCCTTCCAGAAGGATCTGTCCCAACCTGTTTGGAAAGCCACTCGCAGAACACTAGGCAGGAGATAAACAGACTAATAGCCCAGTCCCTACCATCCCAGAACACAACCCAATGATTTAGACCATAGAACCTCCTGTACTTCTCAGTGAAATAAAGAACATCCACTTCCAAAACATTGGGTTGGTTGAAGAAGAAAACAACAACGTGTGATAAGATTCCAGACAACAAATAGCATTCTCAAAGAAAGAGAATTGATTATATATCCACACGCACAATAAACTATTTGGAACAACAATGACTTTGCCATTGATTGTAAACATGCTTGTAAAACAGGGTTGAACTCATTTAGATGACGGAACCATGAGGTACATATGCAAAAGTTGTGAAAATCCACTTGTGATGCCTTATGTCTTATATATACGTATGTTTTAATTTAACGCAAATTTATATGTGCAGGTTTTGGCATTATGATAAAGTAAATAAGTCATTAGCAATGAGCTAATATACATGTCATATTTATCATTTATCATCATCTTAGTTGAGCAGGAATGTTCCCCTTAGCTGTCCAGAATGACCACAAAAGACAAGAGTAACAGCACACTAGCCAAAGCTATATGTATGGTTATCATAGTAGCATCTGTCTGTCAGTTGAAGGACTCATGGTTGATTTGTATTAGCAGTTCTTCTGATGGTCCCGTTAACATTAGATTTTATTTAAATTGATCAACTTTGGATATAATGCAAATTATAACAAAAGGAATTGTTCCACACCCAACACAATGCATTACAAGTGAAATAGAATAGACTGATACGAGAAAGGTAAACATCAAAGGTATACGTGTGGCAATGATGTAGCACATCCAATAATGTGGTACATTCTTTACTATGTAGACAAAAGACTAAGACTAAGTCATGTGTAGAGATCATTTAACAAAGGAGAGCTTGTGTATTTTTGTGTTATAAAGTATCAATAATTGGATTGACCTTAAAATGACTCTTGAGAAATGACTCCAACTAAAGATAGCCATTAGAAATCTCAGCAATAGCAATACTTTCCTTTCCTAAAGTCACAATTCTTGGATAGAGCCGGTACTGCAATCCTACGGTTTGATATGTTGGCAATGACTAGTTCAGCAAGTGTAAGCTATGCATACAGACATATAGTAATGCCAGGTTTTTTGTTGTTATGAAATATGTATTTATATATTTATATATCTATAATGTAATTACATACTACATAAATATAGACTTTTTTTTCTTTGTCATTTCTGACTACTGGACAAATTACCTGGCAAATAAACAGTGCGATTGTTAGTCTTCAATAAGAGGTGCTGATGAGAGACAGTGTCCATATTTCACTTGATTGAAGTACAGTAGACTACAGTAGAAGTACAGTATACTTCTGTAGACTACAGTAGACATACAGTAGACTACAGTAGAAGTACAGTATACTTCTGTAGACTACAGTAGACATACAGTAGACTACAGTAGAAGTACAGTATACTTCTGTAGACTACAGTAGACATACAGTAGACTACAGTATATGTACAGTATACTTCTGTAGACTACAGTAGACATACAGTAGACTACAGTATATGTACAGTATACTTCTGTAGACATACAGTAGACTACAGTATGTCTACTGTAGACTACAGTAGATGTACAGTAGACATACTGTAGTCTACAGGACTACAGGACGTACAGTAGACCTCCTCTTAGGAGGAAACCTCTAAAGGTGACTGGGGACAGTAGCTCAATACAAGGTGGGGCGAGGAGGCTAGGAGGCGAGGAGGCTAGGAGGCGAGGAGGCTAAGAGGCGAGGAGACGAGGGACCAACTGTGCTGTCCCCTTAGTGTAAGTAAGAGGCTTTTTTTTCACTTCAATCGGGAGAGTGCATTTGGATGCAAATTAAGGAAGGCCTTCAAACAATACCAGGGCTCCCCTCGCCAAAACGCAATACAGGAGAAGAAGAAGAGCCGGCCCACTGCCTGATGACCTTCTTGTACCTGTAAGAAGAAACACAAATGGTGAAACACACTTCATCTTGTGGTTCAATTGAGAGACAGAATATATAGAATACACAGAACACAGAAAACACTAAGTAGTCAGATTTCTCATCTGAGAGATGCAAAACAAATATTTTAATATTAATATTTTTTGGTTCATTTTAGTTTGTGTGGTGTATGCATTCCTTATTATCTCTGGGCTTTACAATATGCATCTGCACCCATTTCATCTGCACCCATTTCATCTGCACCCATTTCATCTGCACCCAATATGTATCTGCACCATTTCACTAACTTCTGTAAAGACCAATTATTTGGATAAACCACATATTGATTGGGTGTAGCTGAGTGACAGTCCTCTCCTCGGAGGACTGTCCTCTCCTCGGAGGAGACAGTCCTCTCCTCGGAGGACAGTCCTCTCCTCGGAGGAGACAGTCCTCTCCTCGGAGGACAGTCCTCTCCTCGGAGGACTGTCCTCTCCTCGGAGGACTGTCCTCTCCTCGGAGGAGACAGTCCTCTCCTCGGAGGAGACAGTCCTCTCCTCGGAGGACTGTCCTCTCCTCGGTGGAGACAGTCCTCTCCTCGGTGGAGACAGTCCTCTCCTCGGAGGAGACAGTCCTCTCCTCGGTGGAGACAGTCCTCTCCTCGGTGGAGACAGTCCTCTCCTCGGTGGAGACAGTCCTCTCCTCGGTGGAGACAGTCCTCTCCTCGGTGGAGACAGTCCTCTCCTCGGTGGAGAGGGGCTTGTTTTAGATCCCTAGCAGAACGATTGCTTCACGACGTCCCACAGGGTTACCATGTCTTCAAATCCATAACGCCGCTAACAAATGATCTGTAATTCATCAGCCTGTTCTTAAACATATGTGTGGTGTGTGTGTGGTTGGTGGCTGGTTGAAGCAGCCTCACCTTGCCTGAGTTGGACTGATTGGCTGGTGAGGCTGCACACCTGTGGGTCCTTGTTAATCGAGGCCCACAGGTTAAAACAGCCTCCACCACACACACTAGAGGAAGAGCTCTAGCATGTTCCATCTGCTTTGTTCACTATTCAATAAAACAGATTCCGCATCAACTTGGCGGCGTTGTCTGCTACAACAGTTAGCCCAGGAACAATGCTGACTCATTATTAGCGATTACCGTAGCTGGTTAGTGGAAAAGGATGGCTGAACAGTCCTCGCTCCACATGTGTGTCACACTGCTGCACTACTGGCACTTTAAATGTTTTTGAAACATTTTTGCAAAAAAAAACAACAACAAAAAACCCCCACGGACACATGGATATATACACGGACACATGGATATATACACGGACACATGGATATATACACGGACACAATGTGTCACTTGTTGTCACTGCTGCTCTTTTTGGTTTATTTTATTATATATATAATTGATATTTGTATGGTGTTGTTTATAAGATTGATACTGCAGGAGGGAATGGGGAGTAAGCGTTCCTATGGACTTGTTACAAATGGCAAATAAAGATCTTGTATCTTGTACACACAGCTTTCCGCCTCGCTCTGACCTCTGACCTGTGACCTGTGACCTCTGACCTCTGACCTCTGACCTCTGACACGCCAGTGGAGTCGCACTAACTGACCTACGTTTTTTAGCATTAACTGGTTTGTACAGAGAAACCCTGCACAATGTATTTTAAGGCGGCTGAATATCAGTCACATGGTGTTTCTACATAAGAGGCTCCCTTTAGTCGGCTGACGGATGAATGATCGTGAGATTAGACCTGGATGTCAAATAGTCCATTGAGGCTAGCAGGCCAGCTTTATATCCATATGTAGATAGATAGATAGATAGATAGATAGATAGATAGATAGATAGATAGATAGATAGATAGATAGATAGATAGATAGATAGATAGATAGATAGATAGATAGATAGATAGATAGATAGATAGAGATAGATCTATCTATCTATATACATCTATATATATATATATATATATATATATACATATATATATATATATCAAGGATTCAAACCCCATCATTTAGACCGTATACAGAACCCCTAAAGACCACAGTGCATGGCCCATTCGTTACTGTAGCTGATATAAAAATCCATAAATAAATTCAAATATATAGTTAGTGGCATAAAACAATTGTGTGTACTGGAATTAAAGTGGGTATAATATGATTTGGCACGTAGCTGAAGCTGAATAGAGCTCAGCTTTGTATTTTAGCAGCACGTTAAATACAAAGCAACAGGACACATTGCTCAACTAGCATTTTAACGGGGGACAGACTATGAGTGGTGGATAAAAGTTGTACAACATGTTCTCTGTTCTTTGACGATTCGGGGGGCAACTCTTGTGCTGCCGTCACCTGAACCTGAACATCGGTTGGACTAGGGGGCAACATTTAAAACGCCGGGACAGCTAACAACTTCTCTGAGCAGTCTTTAGACTTAACAATATGCAGCTGATGCAGGTAGGGCCAAAGAGATAATATATACAGTATATATTACATTTATAGCAGCAGATATGAGACCCTTCTCTGTGGTTACTTAATGCAGGTTAAGGAACATGTTTAAAGTGCCTGACCCGTGATACAGCATTCTGCAGACATTAATACCTACCTTATACGACAAAAGAAAATGAGAAATTGACACAAAGACGTCAGAAACGGTCCTCTGTTGCACTAGCTACACTACAGCCATCTCGAGCCACAAGAAGCTCCCTGACTGTTACGGCTCATTTAATTAAGGCAGATTGGAAGATAAAAAGGCCAGTCCTTCAGACATGTCCCGTCGAGAGCCACACCAGTGTTGACTTGGGAGAAGAGCTCAGGGCAGCAGTTGTCGGGTGGAAGTTAGCGGGCGGTAATGTTATTATTCCTGTGACGACTGACACCACTATAAATATGGTAAATGCAGTTTCAACAGCTGGATTGGGGCCACAGTTGGGATACTTTGCTGATGTTAATTGTGCATCTCAAAAGGCCATTTCAGTTAATCAGGTCTCTCACCTCCTAGCCACCATCCGGAAAGTGGTATCCTTCTTTCACCAGAGTACAACTGCTGCACATGCTTTGAAGACAAAACGGTGATGATGCTGCACCTGCCAGCCGCAAACTCATCCAACATGTCTCTACCAGGTGTCTCTACAAGATGTCTCTACCAGGTGTCTCTACAAGATGTCTCTACCAGCTGTCTCTACAAGATGTCTCTACCAGCTGTCTCTACAAGATGTCTCTACCAGCTGTCTCTACAAGATGTCTCTACCAGGTGTCTCTACAAGATGTCTCTACCAGCTGTCTCTACAAGATGTCTCTACCAGGTGTCTCTACAAGATGTCTCTACCAGGTGTCTACAAGATGTCTCTACCAGGTGTCTCTACAAGATGTCTCTACCAGGTGTCTCTACAAGATGTCTCTACCAGGTGTCTCTACAAGATGTCTCTACCAGGTGTCTCTACAAGATGTCTCTACCAGGTGGAATTCAGGATTTTCTTGAGCAGAAAGTTGTGGTGTATTCTGCACTGACTGACCAAGCTGGGAAGAAGAATAACAAAGAGATAGTGACTTTGTGTGAAAATAAGACGCGAGTATAGCAGAGTAAGTGATCAAAGTGTGCAAACCTCTCACGACAGTTACAACACTGATATGCACTTAAAGCACTCTGTTGGCTTCCAGGGTCCTGCCTATGAAAACAACAACATTAAAATGGATGGTGGCATCTGATGAAGATTAATCTGCAATAAGGGATGTCTATCTAGATCAGGGACAACCTGAAGCCTGGACATGCTGACTCTGGTCTCCAAGACATCTTGCATAAGAGCATATATATATATATATATATATATATATATATATATATATATATATATATATATTGGTGATTTAGCGATGCATTATAAAGTAATTATTAAATTAATCATGCTTTCTTTTTCTCTATTAATCAAGCTTCTTCAGAGATAGTCATTTCCATGTAATTAAATTGTACAGGGCCAAGCCACAGACAACAGGGGTTCTCCACTCCACTCCTCAGCCATGGACATCCTCCATGGCTGAGCAGTTTGGGGAGTTGTTGCGGGCCCCGGTCATAGAGGAGGCAGTGGACCGTATTCCCCTGGATGCTGACCACTAACATGGTGGCAGACCAAAGAGCACATATACCCTCATGTTGCCAAGTTGGCAAGGTGCTCCCTGGCTGGGGCCCTCCCCAGTGAGAGGCTTTTCTCCACAGCAGGTCACATTCTGCAGTGGAGCCGATCTGTGCTCATTAAAGATAACCTGAAAAACGTGAACATTTAACCACATGAGCTGCTGAGCCACGCACTTTAGTTAAAGGTTTCAATTGAAAACATATTTCTATTACACCTTGATTATCAAATGAAGGTGAATATTAGTATCAATAGACTCCAGATGACCTACAATTACAACTATTACTTCACTTAGCAGGGGAAGCTTTAACAGAAAGACAGGTATGAAGATAAAGGTATATAAGATAAAGGTATGAAGATAAAGGTATATAAGATAAAGGTATGAAGATAAAGGTATATAAGATAAAGGTATATAAGATAAAGGTATATAAGATAAAGGTATATAAGATAAAGGTATGAAGATAAAGGTATATAAGATAAAGGTATATAAGATAAAGGTATGAAGATAAAGGTATATAAGATAAAGGTATATAAGATAAAGGTATATAAGATAAAGGTATGAAGATAAAGGTATATAAGATAAAGGTATGAAGATAAAGGTATATAAGATAAAGGTATATAAGATAAAGGTATAAAGATAAAGGTATGAAGATAAAGGTATATAAGATAAAGGTATAAGATAAGATATAAGATAAGGTATAAGATAAAGGTATATAAGATAAAGGTATAAATAAGTATATAAAGGTATGAAAATAAAGGTATATAAGATAAAATCTTAAATCTTGAAATGTAGGTGATTATTTTGAATTCTAATCAAAAGAGCGAAACAACTTACTCAATGCTTTCAATAGTGGCAGAAAAGGAAAAACCTTCTGAAAAACCTTCGCCCCTGATGTACTGTCCATAGATCAACTTCCAGATTTTTGATCAAATGTGATAAGCAACATGTGAGGACATCTCACCAAGTAGCCTTGATGTACCCCCACCACCGGGCTGGCTTTGTAACTGAGAATTGTCTCATGTTACTAAGAGCATCACTCTCTCTCTAGAGGTTGCTGGTTTGACTCTCGACAGATGCCATCATTGCTTGGATAGCTTCCTGACCAGCGGTGTGCCTGGTTGGCTGATTGAATCAACGACTGGCTGAGCAACAGATGTATCGCCTGCCTGTTTGACAGCAGGTGAGAAAACTGTGTGGTAACACGCTGTGACATGTCATGCATAACCATGGGTGGAGGAAAATAGGGACATCACATGTCAACACCTAACAGCGTCTGTCACACTGGCCCCCGGCCCACCGGTCGGTGTAGTTCCCCAGCGCCTATAGAGAGAGGACCCACAGACACATCACTGGCACAGCCTCGCGTACACAGATACACTATTTAGACCGGGCTGCATACAGCGCAGATCTACCCAGAGCCAACAACATTCACAGTGTGCTTTCCCTACAACCAATAGACACTTTTTCTCTCAAGACAATCGTAAACCAAATGTGCGGGAAATAGACCCCACTCAATGAAGCATCTCGTCTTTTTGTTGGGAAATCTGCTAAAACAAGAATGTATTTAGCATGAGATGAATAAGAACAATGAGATTGGTACCCTGAAACAAAATGGAGCATGATTGGCTCTGAGAAACACAAGGCCGTCTAATTGGATGAGAGCCTCTCCCTCAATTATGTGGCAGTAAAATGGCAGCGTGATAACAGCTAACCACTATAAACAGAGCCCAAGCTCGCCTAATAGCTTTCAATGGGCATCCTCCATTCTTTCTACGTATGTATATGTATATTTATACATGTAGTAACTAGCTCCATCCACAGCTCTGCGGCTGGAGCATACATCTTACTGAAGCTTGGAAAGAAAAAAATAAATAAAAAGGTACTATAGAAAAACTAGCGCCATTTTGATAGCTTCCGCCAGCGTACCTAAAATGCACGTTTTTCTCCTATCCTCCTGCTGGACCATTTATTTAATATAACTACACACAGGTTTCTGGAAAGGAGAGAAGGCAGACTATGGGATGTTGGCAACAATCACATGCATGCAATTTTCTTTCCTACAGTTTGCAACTTGAACATTTGCCCAGACATTAATTCAAATCTAGGTGATTTGTTTAAATAAGTTTTGCTCAAATGATGAAAAAAAAGTAAGCTCCACTCTCTTTCTGGATGCAAGAAAACGTCATGTCAGGAACGGTGGATGTTGACTTGGGATTTAACAACAGCTGACAGTCAGTCAGCAGCAGTACAGAGTCCTGTGTCTGCAGCCCTCCACACTAGAGTCATACCCCCCCCCGTCTGGCAGGGCCTTGTTGTTTACAGATGCAGCAATGCGGAAAAGGAAACATTTGGAGCACTAGTTCAAGTTCCATCTAATCACAGTCCATCTGCCTATTAGTGCTAACCTGCCTCTAACCTCCACTACTGGCCATAGGACTCAGTCGCCCTCATCCTGTGGCACGTTTTACACTCGAAAGTGAAAGTAGCGGGTTGTGTGCACAGCAACAAGAAGGCATTTATCAGTGTGAAACACACCACCAGCGGTAGTGAGATCATACAACACGGTTGTCAGCATCATTTGCCTTGCTAATAATCTCCCACTTTGTAGCCCAGGGGATTAGTCACCTCTTCACCTCCATTCAGCAGCCAGTAATATCTCCATCCCTCTTCTTATGCTTTAGGGTGCGTAAGGCTCTCGTATGGCCGCCTAATGGACTTTCTGTTTGAACTAGCTAACCAGCAGGACGATAATTGGCAGGCAAGATGATGAGAAGTGCCACTGATAGCATATCAGTAGTAAAAAAAGTCATAAATATAAAAAAAATGTTCACATTTTTGTCCCGAGGCCAGTTTGAAGAGCATCATCGTTAATTTGTACCTTTGAAACCAAAAAGCTTGGTATGCTCACTGCTTTAGGGCACTTTCACACCTGCAGTTTTGTTGGTTTGGAATCAGCAGCTCATTGGTTACCGTGTTCCTCTCTCACCTTCATACCGTTTGGGAGGGCAACAATTTGTAAACAAATGATGTTGTATAATTGGTCAGAAAAAGCTGGTCGGAATTGAGCCCCCCGTCTTCCAAAAAAACCCACGAAAATGCAATTTAATTGCAACTAAAATGGAAACGCTGTATAGTCATCAGCTGTGTGGATGTATAATTACAGTTCTCTGAACGTTGCCAGGAGGGATGTGTGTATCTCCTTTCAAGCATGATTCAATCTCCATACATGGGCTTCAATTGGATACAGCAATGATACTTTCAGTTTGAAACCATTCGGTGTGATTCCGTTTGACATCTATGCACTTAAAAGTGTTAGATTTAGGGATGCAGAATATATATTTTCAAATGCAATGTTTAGAATAGTAAGAGTGCTGATTTAGAATAACTGTAAAAAGAAAGGTGTAAAACAACTCAAATGGTTCATTCCCACCCCTACAAATGCACAATGGTAGTGCCGGTCGGATCGCATCCTCTTAACGTTCCCGCTGTCCTTGAAAGCGGACCATGAGCACATCATCATAAAGCCTGCTTCTGTCTGCACGCTTGCTGCGTTCACAAAGGCTCAAACTAAATGCTGCAGGGTTCAATAACAACCAAGTTACAGGGTGTAAAAACATCCTCACACAAAAATGACATCTTTCCTGCTGCCTTGACGTCAGACATATATTTCTGCAAGTTACACATTTAACCAATGAGTGTTTTACCTGAGCTGGGAACGTGTTTATCAGACTTGGAAGCACCAGAGCTGGAGGTAGGCCCTGCCATCTGGTCACCACTTGTGGCGTCATGTCCCAGAGGAGAGCTGGGCTTCCGTGGCTTCTTGTCGGTAAGATGGAGGGGGGACGACTTCTTTACCGGCAGCGTTGGTCGTTGAGGCTGGCTGGTGCTGTTGACCTTCAGCCACGCCTGGGCTTTGTACTCCACAATCTCCCCGTAGTTTGCCCGTGTCACCCGGCACTCGTAAAGACCCTCGTCCGTCTTGGTGACCCTGGAGATTTGGAGCTTATGCGAGATGTCGTTGCCCTGGACTTTCACCGTCTTCATTTGGATAAATGTACATACATACATTTGAGATTTCCATTGAAACATGTAATACAATACAATACAATACACCTTTTTCACTAAAAGATGATCACAAGCTGAGCTGAACTTACACTTATCTTGGTCCCCTCGTTGTCTGGGTCAGGCTCTGGCGTCACTTCCATCTGCAAACAAACAGATGCAACCAGTTCAGTAAATTGTGATTTGTTCACTTAAGGCCGAAAACTGAATAGCTTCTCTATTTAACATCTTCAGTGCCATGCAAACAATCAGAGCTATCATTATCATGTGGCGATTGTTTTGTTTAAAATGTTTGGAATTCTTCACAATTATTATTGACACATCTATCTATTTTGAAATTGGTCTGATGCATACTCCCTGAGGGCTATTTCATATTACGCAAACAGCAGGAAGAGCCATTGGGAGTGGATGGAGAAACAACCAGCCAAACTCTGCCAAACCAAGGAACTGCTAGAGGAACTGCTAGCGGCAGGACACCGGCCAGCACGGGAAGTGGACTAGTTACTGCTGGTTGAACATAAGGCTGCACTGGTAGCACAGAGAAGGAGAGGAGGATACGTTTTCTGAGGAAGCTTAAACCTTCAAAAATATTCATCAGGCTTCTGCTAGACTAGGCTAGGCTAATGGTTCTTTGACTAGGGTAGCCAGTGCTGTGCTCGGAAGGGAGGCAACGCTAGTTTACCCAAAACTGGGTAACCCAACAAGCAAAACAACCCTCAGCCACCAGAAGCCTGAGCTGAACTGAATTGTTTAAAGATGGAATATACCAGAAGGGACAATCCCCATCGCGTTCCTCCCACCTCCTCCATGATGAATGAAAACAATTAAGGCACAGCGTCAGCCATAGACTCATTCCCCCCAGGTACAAGAAAGAGCACTTAAGGAGCTTTATTTTACCCACAGCCATCAGGCTGTTGTGCAATTTGGAACCATGCTATTATTGCTCATTGTTCACTGCTTGTCTAATAGCAAGCCCTACAACAACCTATCTGACCACGCAGCTATTTTTGATCACAAGAATTGATTAACACAATTCATTGTTTTGAAGCTGGGTGATGACAGTGATGACTCTACATGTGTTCTGGAGGGCCTACTTTGTTAGAATGACAGATACAGAACATCAGAGGAAACAGTTCAGCCACTTCATGTACACATTACTGGTTGAACTGTAATGCACATAATAAATTGATCCCAAGCATAGTTCAGTATATTTTTAAGGATGTTTGTTTACATAATGAATGTGTCAGATTTTTTAATTGATGCAATCATTGATGCAATCAAATGTATTTGATGGTTAGGAGGGGCTCTTCAAAGACCTGAAACGTAACAATGAGCGCTGCTGCCTGACATCTGAACCTCCCCAACTGACCTGCCAAGGTGCTTCTGTTCTAATAAAAAGGGCCCATGCTCCGGCCCTTTGATTCAGTAATAAATCTCCTTTAGGAAACAAAGACCTGTCATAGTGCCTGAGAAACTTGGTCAGAAGCCTCTTCACAACCTCAGTAAATACAGTGACTTTAAGTGCAGATATAAGCACTCCATTTCATTCAGATTAATTTAATAAAGGCATTGTTGACAGACTGCTTTAACGCTAGCTTTACGCAGCCAGTGTCTCCCTCTTATAAGCAATAATTCCTTCCCAAACAATTTTTCAAAGCATTCTTTGAACTATTCCGATTTAGTTTTTTCGTTGTTTGTTTTCAGCCAATGAATAAAATGCTAATAGGTTTACATACTATACTGAGAATACAAAGGACGACATTTAACCTGGTAACGATACCCGGCGATTCATCCATTATGACCAGCATGTGTCGAGAGTAAATACAATCTTTCATTTTCCCACCAGAAACATTTTAGAAAATCCTACTAGGCATTTCCACCATTCAAATACAAACTGTGAGGCACACATTGGCTGTTCTGCAACATTATCTGGCATGATTTTTATGCATTCAAATTGACCCTGATAAGCAGACTAATGGAAATTCTTAGTTAACGCTTGTATGACGGTAATAATATAATGATGATAATTGGGCAGCTTATAAACGATAATCAGTATTAATATCCGTAACAGTGAAATCCTCACGGTAACTAGGCGTGCAGTCATGCACCAACAAAGCGGGTTACACGATAGAACCAAGAAGACACAATAAACATAAGCTTATGCAAAAAGTTCAGATGAACGTTCACACTACACAGCAACATAGTTTCTGTGAGTGGGAGAAGGATGATAGGTGGAACCATTCAGGGGGAATTTAAACTGGACTGATTGTCAATACGCCAAGACTTAATTGAAATGATCATGATATCAATACAACCTTCATTGATTGGTCATTTCCACTCATTACTCATGAACCATACCAATACGTATATGTCTGAAACTAGTAGTAGTAGTGCACATTTCATTGAAATTGAATTAAAAGCCTTAAGACATGTTAAAGTGAAGCTCAATTAATACCTTTGAGACAGTAATTAAAAGTCTGCAATGCCCTCAGTCCGTGGTTATCTAGACAGGTGAAAGATGGTTTGCAAATAAAGAATGTCAAATTAACCTAAGCCAACGGTTAAAAATCTAGAATAATTGATATAATTCATTGACTAGTGCTTTTCAAGACACACAAAGAGCTTTAAATAGTGTGTGTGTGTGGGGGGGGGGGGGGGGGTGACAGTATCCACTCCCAGTGCACCCAACTGATGCACAGCAGCCACCGCAGCGCTCACCACACACTGGCTCTCAGTGAACACTTATACACTTTTGTTACAAGCCAGGCTTGTGATGCCCCAATGGCCAATCAATATATTTGTGTGCATGCTGTGTGCATGAAACACAAGGCATGTACGTCCCTGATAGTGAAAGGTCATTACATTACAAAATAACCTTTACAATGACCAGGTGACGATTGATATCACTGGGATCAGCTGATCCACCAGACACCTTATGTGATTGATTTGGTCTCATTAGAGACACAATCATATGTACATGATATGTGTATGCATATTAGCATTGTATTACCCATGCATGGTCCTTGTGGCCTTATGTATTGTACAGTTTTCTTATCGGTGTCTATCTGTTGTCCTTCAGCCAGTGCTAAGAGACCTGCTGTTTGTTTCACTGGGTTTCAGCCACAGAAAAGTCTGCTCTTATACAAGAGGACATGAGTGTTAAGACCCAACGAGACCGGCGAGCCAAATGTGCCAGAGAACCCAGAAGAAGAGCCACAGGACAACCAAAACAACGGAAAAATGTGTTTACTGACAAATCTCCACAATCCAAAACACAAGGTAGGGTAGGATTGGTTACGTGGTGTGGACGACGCAGGGAGAGGGTCCAGAGGGTGGTACGCAGAGACAAAGGGTCCTTGGGGCGGGGGGGGGTTGGACGAGACGTAGTCGGAGCTGGAGACAAGTAGTCCAAGGTACTCGAGCAGAAGGGAGCCATATGGTTCACAGTGAACTCGCCCCCGATGTCGGTCTTCATCAGGATGGTTCTCGGTAAGGTGTGCAATGGTCTAGCACCGACGTCGGTCTTCAACAGCCTTAAGTAGGGAAGATCCCAGGTGTTCATTGGCCTCAGCCGGCCTGATTATGATGGGAAACACCTGGGATCAATTAGAGCACGGGGCACAACAATGAGAGCCTATTCCTGCAGTGGGTTTGGTAGGACATGAAGAACACAGTCAGAGACGGTTCATCACACATCGCATCAGTAAGATACTGCAGCACAAACATGGTGATCACCTTCTTTTATTTGTATTGTTTCTACTCCATTTAAGTTAATTTGGGCATTGGCAGTGAATGCACTTATGCGCTTGCATTGTGCTTCAACACTTACATGTCTGTTTGTTATTGATGAATGTGAAATCTGACCATTGCCAACCAGTGAATGTGTAGGTCGACGGCATTGACACCGACAACAAAAGACGATTCCAGATTCATCCCTCACTGGTCCTCCACTGGTGTATCGGACATATCATATATCTTCTGTGATAGTGTCTTGTAGCCACATGTCCTTTTTTACAACTTGCAGTCCCAACCAGCCCCCACAACTGTTATGTTGCTTCATATGATCTCATTTGGTAGGACCACAAACCCTAATGAATAGCAGGGCCCAGGACCACAAATCACTCTTGTTGTTGCATTATTCTCAACAACCCACAATGGGATTTGTTTATTCTTTTCTCAGAACATTTAAACCCAATAGACAAACAACCTGTCGGCAGAAGCACTTGTTTACAAACTTGACTAACAATGTGAAATGGATTTTAGAGTACGTCTTACTTCTGTGCTGTGTATTTTCAAGTAAATCAGGTAGAATAAGCAAGTTATACAAAAACAGTTGCAGAATAAACATGAGGGATGTGATTTGATGCATCAGGATTGTATTGGATAGGACCAACTACTTTTGTTGCTTCAACGTTATCTGTATTTATCCGTCTGTATGCCGTTTCATATTCTATAGTCTGTGACAAACACATTAAATCATCTGCCAAATATATTAAGATATGCAAAAGACCTGGGATTGGATCCCAGACTAGCCACAACCCCCCACAAACCAGCTTGGCTTGGTGACCAACCATGATTAGTGTTCTGTTGTCTTCGAGAATTGTATTGTACAGTATGTATCTTTTGTTTTTCAACTTGAAGGTTAAAATATATGCAACTTCGAGCCCCACCTTAGATCTCTGGCGCCCCCTTAGGGCCCTGGACCCCGGGTTGGGAACCACTGCTCTAATGAACAGAAAATAAAACAATGGCTTTCGTATCCCTGAGCCCAGACTGCCCAGACTAAACTACATTACCCAACAACCTGCATATCGGCTAACCCATTAAGAGAATCAGTAACCCATGTTACACAAAGATCAATAGGACAAAACACAATAGACAAAAACACACAATAATGTAAAAAGGTATACAACATACAGTATGAACAACCATATCTAACTCAAGGTTTGCTGCCTGCTGCAATATCATCTTCTCAATTTCAAATGGAAAGCAATCGTTACTTGATGATTATGATTTATAACAAATGAATCATAGCTTCACACCCCATGGCTATATCTTTCTCATTGAGGGAAGATATTGACAAGATATACAATGTAGCCGGAAACGTTTGTGCAGTACAATAAATTACCTAACCTGGAAATGGAAAATGGCTCCATTTGAGTTATGACCCTCCATGGCTGCTGTAATCATTTGGCGTCAGCCTCAATTGATGAAAGGATTATTGCCACCAACTGAACATGAGTACATATCAGTGTGGGATCAGTGTCGTAACCATTTTACTGCAACAATACATTAAACGTAATATCCTCAGACTTCTCTCGAGCTACTGGGGGCCTGAAGCAATTAAAGGAGAATCAATGCCTTGAGATGGAAGCCCCTGACAGCTCTATTACCCCAGCAGTATGACAGGCTTATAGAGGACTCCCATTTCCATGGCTTGGTATTCATTTTGTGCCTTAATTCTCTGGCCATCCCTTAAGCAAACTCCCATGCTGGTGGTCAGGCCCCGCAGACACAACTCTTGAACTATTACTCACAAACTAAACATTTTAAATTGTCACTTTCCCTCTTTTTGTTTGGGAGGGGGGGGGGGGGTTATTTTCCCCACACTACTTCTATGAGTGCACTATTTACCATATGTTCCTGTCATTACTTATCTCTCAGATCATTCCTAGATATCCATCTGATGTATATGGTCAGTGTTGGAGGAGATTCATGTTGCTCAATGTCGCATTATGAGATGCAGGTCATTAGCATTCATAGTTTGGAGCATAAAGCTCATGCAAATGGAATTACCAATTACCAATTGACATTTTTAATTTGTGCAATTCGATTTGAGCCGACAATCAAATCAAATACTGATGCTTAATGTGATGATTGAGTTGGATTGAGGCTTGAATTGAATTGCGGAATTGAATTGCTTGATTTTATGTGTTAAGAATTTTAGATTGCCATGAAAAGTACAATCCACAGTCCACTTCCTCAACCCGTTCCCAAACTACAAATCCAGGATTGCGTGGTCTAACATAGGATGTTTCATTTCCTGTCCTCTAGTGATCTCTCCTCTGTAAATGTAAATTATATTACCATGCACTTTACTGCAACATTTGCAGTCTGGTTAGATGCTCAATTATTTTCGCTGTACTGTACTTGTGCTGTGAAATGACATACATTGGAATCGAATCTAATCTAATACATTTAAAACCATTGTTCACTGCTTATCTAAAAGGGCAGACGTGAATGTAGGATGGGGAAAACTGCAAGAAGAACATCAAAAGCACATTTAGACTGCAGCCAACACAACAAGTGACAATGTTGGTAACATCTGAGGGAGCACAGTGGAACACCCTCACACACACACACACACGCACACACACACGCACACGCACACAGCACACACACGCACACACACGCACGCGCACGCGCACACGCACCATGTATTTAAGGTTGTGATGTGAATATACGTGGCTTAATTTTTGTATTTAAGGTTATGATGTGAATTAAGGTGGCTTAATAAATGTAATTAAGGTTGTGATGTGAATATACGTGGCGCAATATATGTTTCAGAGAAGTGGGCTGACAATTAATCTGAGTTGAACGCTATTTTAGTTGAAAGATATTTATTTTACTGAATCAATTTGTAAGTAATTAATTGCTAATGGCGGTGTGTATGTTTTGTGCTCATATTTATTATACATGCTTCCTAAGTGACATCCTGACCTCCATGTTCTTTGATTAACTGTCCATGTCTCATTAAATTGAAAGAGAAAGAAACCTCTATAATTATACAAAGGTAACACAGTGTGTGTTATTGGATCTGTGCACACTTGTATAAATACCTACATCAAACAATAACCAAAGTAATTCCCTCTGAGACCAATCTACCCTGCTTCCAAAGCTTCCATATGCTAACAACTAAGGCATGGAGCAGGTATATATATACACATATATACACATATATACACATATATACACCGTACAGGATGGTTCTTGATGTTTCAAAAGGATTCCAAGCCATCTTGTTAATTCTAGAATATTTGTACTAAAAGGAACACGCATCCAGTGGTTATTGTATTGTAGTGTAGATGACGGCGCATAGAAGGGCTTTAATTATGGTGAAGAGTACCAACATGGAGGCTTGGAATGTGTGTGACGTCATGTGAAAACCTTCTATATGGTCGCCCACAGCCAGACCTGGGTCACTACGCCCAGACCTGGGTCACTACGCCCAGACCTGGGTCACTACGCCCAGACCTGGGTCACTACGCCCAGACCTGGGTCACTACGCCCAGACCTGGGTCACTACGCCCAGACCTGGGTCACTACGCTCAGACCTGGGTCACTACGCCCAGACCTGGGTCACTACGCCCAGACCTGGGTCACTACGCTCATTAGGGCTGGGAATGGACAGAGATGGACATGGGATGGAAAAGTCAATTTAGCACCTGATTGGATCAGTTTGAACCGTTCCGATTGTGTTAATAGTAAATGGTCTGCATTTCTATAGCCCTTTTAACCACAAGCCCTTTACAAGTTATGCCTCACGTACATTCAGGGGCACCTCGATACTTAGCTAGGAGGAGCTGGGGGGATCGAACCAGCAACCTCCCGGGTTGCCAGAAGACCCCATTCACCTCCTGAGATACTGCCTCCCTCCGTGTTTTCGTAACACCCTGTCAGATTACGCAACACTTTCCGCACCAGTTTTCCTTCGAGAAAATGTATTCAAGGCATGTATTTGCTCATCTCACATTGAAGTAGTACACTCTAGATCGGATCAGACTATTTAAAATGCAGCATCGATGCATCTTCGACAGCAGCAATTTACTCAAGATCAAATATAATCTATTCTTCTATTATTTGCTTAACTTCTATTATGTGCCATATACTACTGTATGTGATATACTGTAACACACCAATTCCAAACAAGATCTTCAGAGACATCATTAATGGGGCAGTCCCTATCCAGAGCATTGGGTGCAATTCTATTCCTCATCACCTGGGGCTGTTTGATCAGGTGTTCTGACACCTCTTCCAGGCTTGTGTTGTGATGTTTGCTGAACATGGATGGAATCAATGACAAACTGTTTTCCTACAGAAGCAGCTCAGTACTCAATAATAGATTGTCGCCCTCAAAGCTACACTGAGCACACACCACAACCAGTGTGTGCTCAGTGTAGCTTTGAGGGTGAGTTGTTCAGAAGAAGTGTACGCTTACAATCTGTTCTTCCTGCATGCATATCAGTTTAACTTTGGTAAGTAGGACTATGACATAAAGGGCTTTGGCTGTCTGAATATTTACACCTCTGGCCAACTGTGAATCTGCAATTACCTTGATGGTGTCTCCAACTCTATCAGTAGGACCTTTGCCATGACCAGCTTCCAGCTAATTGCAGTTCACAGCCTTCAATCCACTCTGAATGGAAATGGTGGTCATCACATTTGTTCTAGTTCTTCTTCCCTCCATATTGCATCATTGAGGTCAAAAGATGGACATATTTTATAAACACAAACATTGAGGGGTCAGGGGTAGGGACTGCAAATATTGACTTAATTACTTAAACAGATCACAACATGATCTATAAGTGGCATCACTCAATAGTTTGTGTACTGCAACACAGGTTCACTATCATAACCAACAGTTATTTTTTCTTATCTATTTTGAATTTCTTCTGCATTATGACATTTTGTGAAAAAAAGCTAAATATAAACCCCACTATTTTGTTATTATTTGAGAGAACTTGTTCTTAAAGCACAGTACACTTGGAACTAAAAACCACGGAAGATGCTTTTAATGACAAGCACATTCACTGAATGTCTCTCTTTATCTCCCCATAGTCCTAATATATACTTATTATATATAATATGACATCTGGCTGCTTCAGCCTCTGCTAGATAGGTATACGATGACGCCAGTCTTCTGACAACAATAGCACACTAACCATGGTCTGTTCAAGTGATCAACCAACCCGCACGTACATGTGCGTCATAACCATTACTGACTTTCACTGGCGTTCTGTAATACCACACATGGAAAGACCACCGTTTGCTGTGTGTGAAGACAGGCTCAACCAGCAGCTACATGTTTCATTGTCTATCATCACACATATCCACCTATGTCATTAGGACTTTCAGGCTTTGTCCAATGGACATTGTGAGGCCAATACAATTGCAGGTTTCAGGCTTCTTATTGTGATCTATATTTGTACACCGTCACGGCACCATGTTGATTATTTGTCAATTGTATTTGTCAGAAAACATGAATAGGAATAATATTATTGATAATATTATGATTTGAATGATATTATAATGTGATATAATAATTAATAAGTAATAATGTTCTTACTAAATGGGAGTTCTGAGGAGGTTGAGTATAATCAGAGATCAATGTACCATGATCTTTTGTATTGTGAACAGCACTGTATTAACGGTATAAGGAAGCTTACATACATACAAACATCAAAGAGATAAACACATGAGACTGCAGAGGGACATGTACCTCTTAAATGTGCAGTAAAAGGGTTTTGCAATTGTAAAACATAACTAACTCAATTTAAAAAACAGAAGAGAAGAGAAATGCCAGCGATACCTCTTCTGCATGGACGTCCTCGGTGCTGTCGAAAGACACCTTGATGAACCACCACTGTATCTCCAAGTACACAGACGCTGTCCTACTCTGGAAAGCACACAACATCTCGATGTTTTGTCCTTCTTTGGTCGTCGTGTTGGAAGGAATATCCGTGAACTGCCCTGTAGAAGAGAAGGCAAGAGGGCAAACGCAATGAAGGAGCTGCCCTTGGCTGTGTGTTCATGTATCATCAGCAGCCTACATTAAGGATGTGTGGACAATGGGACTATGATAATGAATAATGAATATTAGATATAGGTTGATGTCGGAAGTTATATTGTTGTTAATTGGCTTAGGATTCTATACTTATGTAATGTAACCTCTTGTTCTAGATATCACTGCGTCATATTTGAGTGTGTGCTGTATATATTCTCTGTGTTCAGCCTTAAAATAGATTTAGAGCCTAATTAAATAATAATAATAAAAAGCTAATAAATGATTATTTTGGAGTACATTTGCGTATTTGTTCACAGAGAAAACATCTCAACACGACACAAAGTGAGTCAACGTAATATAACCAACCAAGAGGTATTAGTTTACAAAGTCGAAAAGATGCAAAAGCCTACACCTATTGATATGATACCAATTGATATCATATCAATAGTTGATTGACGGGAAATCACGAAGACTTGCTGCATAAAGAGGAGAAGAGGCTGCAGAAACCCTCCCACCGCTGCAGCTGTCCGCGGTGCTGAACGCTCCCAGCCTCCAGCCCCTTCTCTCTCTCTGGGTATCACACTCCTCAGCCCGTCTCTCTCTCTGGGTATCACACTCCTCAACCCGTCTCTCTCTCTGGGTATCACACTCCTCAGCCCGTCTCTCTCTCTGGGTATCACACTCCTCAGCCCGTCTCTCTCTCTGGGTATCACACTCCTCAGCCCGTCTCTCTCTCTGGGTATCACACTCCTCAGCCCCGTCTCTCTCTCTGGTTATCAGACTCTTCAGATGCGGCGATCAGTCGACTCCTATTAATAATCTCTGAAATAAACGTTCCTCAGCAATTCACGTCTTGGCCATTTTGCTCACACTGAGACACCGCAGAGCAGCAGAGCCTTTATGACCCGAATGAGATTTGAGAATTCAACCCCAAAAAAAAAATACCGAGTTCATTTCTAAACACCAGTTGCGTTTTTCCCACATAAAATGGCAAATGCGCACACGTTGCTTCATCTTTTTGTTTTTCTGGGATTAGAAAGCGTGTCCTTCGTCGTTGGCTCGTTAAGAGACGCACGATTTTTTTAAAGATTTTCTGCACTCGCAATTCTAACATTTTCTGCACTCGTCTTCGACGCCAGGGCTTCGTCCCCTGGAGGTCTGGAGAATAAGCTGTGTGATACAGCCATGAGTTCTTACCTTCAAACGAGAATCCGATCTGGAAACAAACACTGGCTAAGACAGCAAATCCAACAGAGTCGTGCGAGTTCCACATAATTCCAAGAAGGGCTCGACGTATTCAGTAGAAAGGAGACGGAGATAACCTGTTCTACCACAGGAGGAGGAACACAGCAGCAAAATCAAACAGTCGCCGGGCGAACGCGTATCATCGGGGAGTGCAGAATGTGGAACATGCTGTTGAACAACGTGTCGTTGTGGCTTCCAAAGTTCCGGTGGCGTCCTTCGTGTGGCACCGCGATGGGCTCTGCGGGAGAGGTGATGTGGGCTCTCCGGTGCGCCGACGACGCGTCAGTGCGCTCCTGGCTCCCTACTGCGGATGGGAGGGGGACTTTTCAGGTCCTCTGAACCCTTCTCAGTCTGTGATTGATTAATTGATTGATTTATTTAAGGCCAATGCTGATCGAACATTTAATGTGCAGGATCAGGTACGGATCGACGGTATCGGCCGACCCATCCTAGAATAAATGATATTCACATTCACATTCATATTCACACATTCACAACATTATTACATGCAAATACAATGGTATATGACCGTTTAAACCTGTTTATTTTGTTTAGTGTAGTTTAAATTTTTTTGATTTTTCAATTGCTGTTTGTAAAGAGTGACTGTGAGGATTACTAGAACATTTCGTACAATGACAATAAAGACCTCCTCTAAACCTCCAGGCCTCCTCTCCTCTAAACCTCCAGGCCTCCTCTCCTCTAAACCTCCAGGCCTCCTCTCCTCTAAACCTTCAGGCCTCTTCTCCTCTAAACCTTCAGGCCTCTTCTCCTCTAAACCTCCAGGCTTCCTCTCCTCTAAACCTCCAGGCCTCCTCTCCTCTAAACCTCCAGGCCTCCTCTCCACTAAACCTCCAGCCTCCTCTCCTCTAAACCTTCAGGTCTTCTCTACTCTAAACACCTGGGCCTCCTATTCTAAACGTCCAGACCTCCTCTCCTCTTAACCTCCTTTCCTCTAAACCTCAAGCCTCCTATCCTATAAACCTTCAGCCTCCTCTCCTCTAAACCTCCAGCCTCCTCTCCTCTTCATTTGCATATCTATGCCCAGAGCCATCATTGCTTCAAGTCCTTGAAGGCTGTAAAAGGTACAGCCGCCAGAACACTCTTGGCCTCCTATAAAATACATGTTTTCAATCAAAAAAACAAACTCCATTAGTTTAATCAAGGGTTGCCTTCTTTGTTTGATGAAAATGTTGAACTTTCCGCCTTCCCATGTTAATTAGTTGCCTACTTAGTCTAATAGAATATTGTAAAATATGCTTAGTGTACTTACTGTTGAACAGGTCAACATTTATACTGCATTTAGCAGTCATTAATGAAGATTTTCACAAAAATCTCTAAGCTCATCTCTACCTCATTCTCAGGGTTGTAGATAGCTTCGATTTCTATTGAACTTGAATCCCCAAATGCAGAGCTGTGCCGCTCTTGGACTGTTTCACATAACACTGCGAGCTCTTGGTCACGTCACACTGTGACCTGGATACCACTTATGCAAACACTTTGTTCTCTTACTAAGAGAACAAGCTAAATACTGCGAAATTGAGAGTGAACAAGAGAATGTGAGAGTGAACAAAAGAGGTGGAACTACGACTGAGTAAATGATAGTTACCCATTTCTACAGAAACATGGTTTGGTGCGTGGTCCCTGGATGGAACCCTGGAACCCTGGGACCACAGAGCTGGAACGCTGCAGATTGTCACAAACCTCGCACAATCTTTTCATTTTCAGGTGTGTGGGCGTCTCACTCTAAACATGATGCCATGCCACAATATATATTTTTCTAATATGTGTAATATGAATATTTAGTGGTCACTTTCACAATACATACACTTGTTGGTGTACATTTAACCTTATGTTAAATTAGGTCAAATGTACTACACTTCCTTTTTAGAGTGCCTTTGTCAAGAGGTCTTATGGCTGTTTCACCATCACTGTAGCGTACTGGAAAAATACAAGTTACTGAGCTTTGAGAAGTTTACATTATTTTCCAATCTGAAATGCTCTGGCCTCTCCTCCACTGTATGTCCTTGTGTTTACTCCTTGGGTATAGTGAATACTATGAGATCCGTCAGAATATCCTCTGTACCAGATCACATCATACCATTTTATGGTATGATGTGATGAATGGGTGGATGGATGGTATTTGGTGCTGCTCTGTAAATGCCACACATCAATGGAACACAGAGCATGTGAAAAGCCTCAGCTCTTATCAAATCCTAAACTTAAAACGACTTATTTTCTCTTTTTGACGTGCATCTAATGCTGATGTGCTTTTGTTCGGGAGTTTTGTATTGTTTTTCTCGTGTGTTCTTTTATGCATAACTTTGTATGTTGTATTCATTCTGGATTGCTTGTTGTTTCTTTGCTTTGACCTACCAAGGGACTACAGATACTAATTAACTTGCAGCTGTAATCTAGTACGGCACATTAAATGGTAGCATTTATGTTTGAGCTGTACACTGTCCTTTTTAAATAAATAAAATACAATCAATTCATAAATAGTTTTTTATTGGGTCGGTTTGGCCCTGACTGCCACGCCTAGTTAATTCTGGAGAACTCTCTGATATGCCATCTTTAAAGGGTAATGCTAGCTTGAGTCAGGGTGCACAGCCAATAGAAGACTACCACACTGGAAAAAGGTTTTTTGAAATGTATATACATTTCTGTCAAACAACACAGTAATGTTCACTTTTTGAGACCTAATCTTTTTGAGACCTAATCATTTTTAGGTGATTTAGGTGTTTCCTAACCTTCCTTTCTTTTAAACAGCATTTCCTCAGCGTAAATAACATATTTAATTTTTTTAACTTTGATGGATGACTAACAATATCAACTTTAAATTGATGAGCAAATTTCCTCATTCAGCAACAGTACAGTCGTTATAATACCTACAGTGTTTTTCTCCACAGACTCCATATTGATATGGAGACTCCACATTGACATTGAGAAATACAACTCGGTAGATTAAGCCCTGGTGGATGGAATTGATTACAACTTCAACTGAAGGCAGTGTTGGAGGAGGTGTTCTTTGTAGAATCCTTCCAAAAGCTGGATGTTGGGCAGCCAACTTTCATCCTTTAGTATGGAACACATGGTGCTCCATTTGGGTGTCCACACAACAAAGAAACAGCTCTCTCTGTTGGTAATGTGTAGTTGGCCTTGGACCCGGTGCCAGTATGGGTGGTTCGGACGCAGTGAGCAGATGCAACCTTCCTCTACTAGGAAGAAATCTTTCTTCCTCACGGCTTCTTCCAGGGTAAAATCACAGATACTGTATGGACACTTGACCTCCACCACAGCTGATGACCCCACCAAACCATCTGGAAAGGCACCCAATAAGCCAGACCTTGACAACCACAGCCCGACTCCTGAACAGGGACTTCAGTCGCCTCAGTGAAAGCCTTTATTCCCTCCTTTTCATGAACCACGCCCCACTGGAGTGAATCAACCTGAGCAAGGTTATTTTGTGCCAGGTGTCTTGATGCCACAGGTCTTCCCTTTTGGACGGCTGTAAGAATTGCTCCAAAATTGCTGGCGTTCAGCCTGCCATGTCTCAGTGTAGGCCACAATAGATTTGAGCACCTGTGAGCTACCTGTGTTGCCTCAACCTGCTCCTGAGATGACTCCATGCTGGCCAGGAGCGCCTCTGGTCCACTATGTGCCTGACAAGCAATATTGCTTGTCAGGTGTGCACGATTTCAGCTGCAAGCAACCAAGACATGGTAGGCCACCATTGGCCATCCTTGTCGGTCCTCTCTCTGCGAGAGCTTCATAGGTAAAGGTGGGAGCGGCTGTTAACTAACTAAATGAAGCTCATTCAATGTATTCCGTTTCTTTCATTGGCATTTCATGCGCACAAATATGTCCGATGCAGCGGCATGTCTACACATTTCCCACATTACCTCGAGGGACCACTGGTGCATCACCTCAAGAAACCTGTTCAATGTCGATTGGGTCAAGTACATTTTCATGTACCATATTTAATCTGTGTTTTTGGTTGGGTAATGCTCCTTGCCTTAATATACCCAAATGTCCATTTCTGATCAATAGTTCCAATATATAGATACACATATCCATATACATGTATATATTATATAAAGATAGAAATTATATATTGTTCACATTCAAAGTATTTCAATGTTAACACTACATTGTATTGTATCTGTCGTCTGGGTCTCGGGGAGTAGCATTTTTAATTGCCATATGCAACAAGTACAATGGAATGCTTTCTTCCCATTCCCAGCAGGTACCTGTATGGGTGGATGGAGGTGGTCCTCGCAGCAGGCACTGGCATGCTTAAGGTATCTAGAGCTGGGGCTGTGTGCAGTGTCGGTAGGTCCGCTGTGATAACGTACGGCTGACTCCACGCTCGTCACTGCTTAGTATATTCAGAGGACGGCCATATAGCAGCTCAGCAGGAGAAGCTTCAGGAACAGCATGTGGCTCGAAACAATAAGCCAACAGGATCTGACAAAGGGCTTCCAGGGCTTACAGTCAATGTCAGCTGTTTTTAGAACTCTCCATTTCTCCATTGCTTTGTGGGTCGTAGATGGTCTTGCTTTGTGAGACTGTCCTGATCTGGCACATTTCACTTTCTTGCTGAAGAACAGTCTCACCTCAAACTCATTGAAACCATCTTTCAGGTACAGGGAGCTCCAAAATATAATAATGGTGTCCAAAAAAAGTACATTAATCGATGGAGCAATCGGATTGTGTCAGAAATAGACGGAATAAGGACAATTTGAAAAATGTATTTTACTATATTTCTGACTGGATTCTGGAAGCTGGATTTCTGACTACTGGATGCAGTTATTGAATCTGATTGGCTAAAGATGTATTTTACAACATAAGGCCACGATCAAATATATAAATCAATTTCTGCCCAGGAGGCTAGACTGATCTTCAGAGAGAATCTGAAATGTGAACTCAAAAGATCAGGATGGCCTCACAAGGTTAGTTTAATAGCTCAGTCAGCAAGAGAAGCTTCCAACTCGACTGAAACAAAGCCAGACCCAGACTCCAGTTGAATATTATTTTTTGCTAAGGAAGGTTGCTAACTTAGTGAAATGACCCGGAAGTATCTAAGAGGTAGCAATGCTGGTCAAATTCTCTAAATGCTAAGGAAAGGTACCCTTTCTTATCTCCTTTCAAGGAGATAAGAAACCTCCACTATCAATGTGACAAACACTGACAAAATAATGAATGATGTTATCCCTGTTGACATTTCAACGATGCACCAAGCCTGAAGTGTGAGAGCATTTTGGATACACAAAGAATAACCATGAAGCTATTCAAGATGAATGGATATGATGGATATCCAATCTGCAAAATGTTCCAGAAAAAGTTGCAGCTAAAGGGTCCAACTTCAAGATCACCATCCAGCTAAACACACTCAAGTTAAGGTAATACAAAATAATAACCAAGTTAAAACGTGTTTTTTACTTAAACGGTACTTCCATTGAGGCTAATGGAATATAAAAGTGTCACTAAAGAAGTGAGTGAGTGGGCTTTAAGAAGGGCTTTAAGCTTTGAGTAATGAACTGCTCATAAATATTGATATTTACTATTTTATTTCTCTATATATACTGTATTATTTGGTTACTGCATTTCTGTTTTGAAAGGCAACTGTTAAAAACAAAAGCCAACAAAGAAAAAAAGGGAAAAAAAGGGTTTGGTTGGGGATGTGGTTGGGTTAGGGTTAGGGTGGGGATGGGGTTGGGTTAGGGTTAGGGTGGGGATGGGGTTGGGTTAGGGTTAGGGTGGGGATGGGGTTGGGTTAGGGTTAGGGTGGGGATGGGGTTGGGTTAGGGTTAGGTTGGGGATGGGGTTGGGTTAGGGTTAGGGTGGGGATGGGGTTGGGTTAGGTTGGGGATGGGGTTGGGTTAGGGTTAGGGTTGGGTGGGGATGGGGTTGGGTTAGGGTTAGGGTGGGGATGGGGTTGGGTTAGGGTTAGGGTGGGGATGGGGTTGGGTTAGGGTTAGGGTGGGGATGGGGTTGGGTTAGGGTTAGGGTGGGGATGGGGTTGGGTTAGGGTTAGGGTGGGGATGGGGTTGGGTTAGGGTTAGTGTGGGGATGGGGTTGGGTTAGGGTTAGGGTGGGGATGGGGTTGGGTTAGGGTTAGGGTGGGGATGGGGTTGGGTTAGGGTTAGGTTGGGGATGGGGTTGGGTTAGGGTTAGTGTGGGGATGGGGTTGGGTTAGGGTTAGTGTGGGGATGGGGTTGGGTTAGGGTTAGGGTGGGGATGGGGTTGGGTTAGGGTTAGGGTGGGGATGGGGTTGGGTTAGGGTTAGGTTGGGGATGGGTTGGGTTAGGGTTAGGGTGGGGATGGGGTTGGGTTAGGGTTAGGGTGGGTGGGAGGGGGTGGGGTGGGTTAGGGTTAGGGTGGGGATGGGGTTGGGTTAGGGTTAGGGTGGGGATGGGGTTGGGTTAGGGTGGGGATGGGGTTGGGTTAGGGTTAGGTTGGGGATGGGGTTGGGTTAGGGTTAGGGTGGGGATGGGGTTGGGTTAGGGTTAGGTTGGGGATGGGGTTGGGTTAGGGTTAGGGTGGGGATGGGGTTGGGTTAGGGTTAGGTTGGGGATGGGGTTGGGTTAGGGTTAGGGTGGGGATGTGGTTGGGTTAGGGTTAGGTTGGGGATGGGGTTGGGTTAGGGTTAGGGTTAGGGTGGGGATGTGGTTGGGTTAGGGTTAGGGTGGGGATGGGGTTGGGTTAGGGTTAGGTTGGGGATGTGGTTGGGTTAGGGTTAGGTTGGGGATGGGGTTGGGTTAGGGTTAGGTTGGGGATGGGGTTGGGTTAGGGTTAGGTTGGGGATGGGGTTGGGTTAGGGTTAGGGTGGGGATGGGGTTGGGTTAGGGTTAGGTTGGGGATGGGGTTGGGTTAGGGTTAGGTTGGGGATGGGGTTGGGTTAGGGTTATGGTGGGGATGGGGTTGGGTTAGGGTTAGGGTGGGGATGTGGTTGGGTTAGGGTTAGGGTGGGGATGTGGTTGGGTTAGGGTTAGGGTGGGGATGGGGTTGGGTTAGGGTTAGGGTGGGGATGGGGTTGGGTTAGGGTTAGGGTTAGGGTGGGGATGGGGTTGGGTTAGGGTTAGGTTGGGGATGGGGTTGGGTTAGGTTGGGGATGGGGTTGGGTTAGGTTGGGGATGGGGTTGGGTTAGGGTTAGGGTGGGGATGGGGTTGGGTTAGGGTTAGGGTGGGGATGGGGTTGGGTTAGGGTTAGGGTGGGGATGGGGTTGGGTTAGGGTTAGGTTGAGGATGGGGTTGGGTTAGGGTTAGGGTGGGGATGGGGTTGGGTTAGGGTTAGGTTTGATCTTACCGTTATCAATACATTACTAAGAGGTTTCTAGATACATTTGTAATAAGGCTGTTCAACACACTAAATGCCTTTAATTTAGTTTTATTCTCTAATATTTTATTATACTACTAACATATCTCGTACACTTATGTATTACTTATTATTTTAATATATTTTTTGTTCTGCCACTATACACATGCATATATATATGCATTCTCTGTATGGAGTATTTTCTGCACAGTCACACACACAGCTGCACGGATGTATGTTGTTGTCTGTTCCAACCTACTGGCAAGTCTATTTGTTCCTGCCTCAGGAACTGCTTATGGCTTTTGTCTGCTAATAATTGTCTATCATAATGCATAGAGGGAAAGACAATTAGCAAACAATTCCTCAAAATAAGTCTGGTTTTATTGCCATTATTTTATAATGTAGGCAATTTGGTCTAAAGACTGGTTTTCCACTGTTATATATTGTTACACTGTGAAACTTGTTTTAGGAGTGGACTGTATGGAAGACAGAAGACATAATGAAGTAATGAATCAGTATGAAGCCCACAGGTGGAATAGCCTATTAACGTCATTTTTCCACTTTAGGTGAACAAGTATCCAGTTAACCGTTTGTAGAACAGTCCTCCTGTTTCTTGCCTTGTGGCCATAAGCAAGGGGGTTAATGTGTGCTTTTCCTTTCCTTTCAAAATATGCAGTCATCTCACGCCTTACGAAATACAGAGAAAGATAGAATTGATTATGGTTCAGGTAGTGCGTCTCTTCGCCACAACCGATTCCCTTATGAATAATTCCAATTTAGCATAGAGCAACGTTAAAGAACAAGTACACATCATTTCCCAGTTTGGGCACTTTATTTATTTATGGATTAGACTGGATATGGTGTGTGTGTGTGCGTGTGCGTGTGCGTGTGCGTGTGTGTGTGTGTGTGTGTGTGTGTGTGTGTGTGTGTGTGTGAGCAGTGCATTTGTATGTGAAATGAGAAGCGAACATGAAGACATCTCCAGGGGGGTTTGAGCAGCAAGCTAAAGCACATTAGAATTGCTCTTCAGCAAACAGCGCACATAGGTTTCAGTTTCACTGAACTACGGCTTCAAATCATTGCATTGTATCATGTGAAGTAGATCAGGACAATACACGTTCATCAACCACAAGGTCAATGGGGCTGATTTTCAATGGTTGTCCTCAGGCATTGGTTGAGCTGTTCCACCCTCACTTTAATCAACCTTGAACCTCTCACACAGAACTCCTTCTCTTTCACACACCTGAAAGGGCCCCTATTATGCCACCAGATGTGACTGTGATCAAACATTATCACCGTGAACACCATTTTAATGGTACGATTGTCATTGTCAAAGTGACATCACATGTGGGGGTGTCCACCCAGATGTACGACGGATAGATCAGCCTACCAGTTGGTACAGTCCACTGGGTAGGCTGGAAGACTGATCACTTATCCTCATCTGACACTCCCACATGAGATGTCAATGACACTTGTAATCACATGACCATTTGCAATGGCTAATCACACTCACACCTGGTGGTGAAATCAAGAGGAATGTCCCGATGGCCCGATCTGTCCCTGATACCCAACCACAGTGCCCCCCCCCACACACACACACAATACTTGGTTATTTTGATATAAGCGGGTTATATATATTTTGTGTTGTCAAGCGGCCACCGAGGGGGAAAACTCCCGGTGCTCCAGATGTCCGTCCCTGCACACAATTAATCAAAACTTTTCTCCAATGTCAGGTGAACCACTCCTACAGTTTAAATGACCCACCGTTGACAGCCTGGGTTGCTGTGGAGGAGGGATTGGTACCACTGCACTCGCGTGGCAGGGTGAGGAGAAGCGTGTTGGCATGTAGGTGCCGTACTCTGCGCTCGGCTGGCAGCTGTGAACAAGCTGAGTGGCACTGCATGCTCTGATGAGGCCTGTAGGTGGAGCGAGCACAGTGGGGCAGCCACAAGAACACTAGGGTATGCAGAAGGGAGCCAGATAGCTTTCACAAAGGCCCAGAGAAAGAGATCTGCTGATGGGTGTGGTGACCAAGTGGATGGCTGTGGCCAAGATCCCATCGCCAATCACTGATGAATACACAGCATTCTGCATATATCAGAACACTCTGAAAAGGAACCTACTTCCCTAACCAAGATGTACAAGCCCCAGTACAGTTCACTGTCACACCAAGAACTGCAGGCAGAGAGTGAAGAGGTCTTTAGAGAGTTAAAAAACAGGAGAACATTTACATCAGTCAGTCACTACATGTGGTTGGAGACATGTCAGTAATGTCTCCAAGCACAATCAACTAGGATAGTTCAGGTGCAGAAAACAAAGTTCTCCACAGAATTCAATAAAAGTCAATTCATCACTATTTAGATTTGCCACATATCACAAATCACAATCAAAAATCAAAATGTGCCACACACTACCACACTGACCCAGAACAAACCATCTCCCCGCTGAAGGAACTGCTATCCTGTGGCCCATAGCACTCAGCACACCACATCACACTCTCTCAGGCAGTCACATCCACACCACACTCTCTCAGGCAGTCACATCCACATCACACTCTCTCAGGCAGTCACATCCACACCACACTCTCTCAGGCAGTCACATCCACACCCCACTCTCTCAGGCAGTCACATCCACACCACACTCTCTCAGGCAGTCACATCCACACCACACTCTCTCAGGCAGTCACATCCACACCACACTCTCTCAGGCAGTCACATCCACACCACACTCTCTCAGGCAGTCACATCCACATCACACCGGCAGAATGCAAACCAAGTGGGAATCAGGATTCCCAAACAGGCCAAGCAAACCAAAAAAGTGATGGGAAGGGAAACCACGGCAATGTGCAGAAAAGTTTTATTACGGCATTAAAATACTGCTCTCACAGCATTGAAGGCTCGTACAACAAGCCCTAAAACCTCCATGCAGAACACTTGCACGGCAACACGTTTCGAGTTGCACTCTTTTGAAGTGCAACTCAAACACCTTTTTTAGACGTGCTGCCTGTAAAAAAGAGTGCAACTCGAAAACCCAGTGAATTCATTCACGTTTTAAATCTTTTCATATTTAATAAAATTGGTTTTTAGTTATTTTCATCTCCACATTCAAAGTCCTGGAGTATTACTGAGCAGGAGGGGGTTTGTTTTCATGTCCAGTTGGTCTTTGCGTGGCTCGGAGTTCCTTTCTTTGGACGGTTTGTGTCCTCCATTAGTGAGTTCCTTTCTTTGGACGGTTTGTGTCCTCCATTAGTGAGTTCCTTTCTTTGGACGGTTTGTGTCCTCCATTAGTGAGTTCCTTTCTTTGGACGGTTTGTGTCCTCCATTAGTGAGTTCCTTTCTTTGGACGGTTTGTGTCCTCCATTAGTGAGTTCCTTTCTTTGGACGGTTTGTGTCCTCCATTAGTGAGTTCCTTTCTTTGGACGGTTTGTGTCCTCCATTAGTGAGTTCCTTTCTTTGGACGGTTTGTGTCCTCCATTAGTGAGTTCCTTTCTTTGGACGGTTTGTGTCCTCCATTAGTCTCCATCGTCCTCATCGTCACAGCGGGAGACGGCTTCATCCATTATTTTTTGATGTTCTTTTCTGGTGTTTTATCGCTTGATACTTTTTTATAGTCATGCGTAATGATCGCCGCCTGGGTGTCTATTTAGTATGACACTTCAGAGTTTACTTTTGTGTGGGAGAGATGCGTGTCTGAGACATCAGTCATTGTGTGTTACGAGTCTCTCTTTGGGGGCTGTATCCCAGCGTCTGCCCTCATTAAAACTAGGGCTGTGGTGTGAACATCCCCATCTTTACGTCTGTGTGGTGATCACCTCAGATAGAAGCTGTAAACTAGTCTCTCAACTCCACTATCGTTTAAAGCTGCATGAGCGTTTATTATTATTTTTGCTATACTTTTATGAATTGGCCTTAGCAAAAAACCACGAGACCTGTGAATTTATTAGTTTACATTTTCAGTGCACTGGACGGTACTGTGGCGGGAAATCTGGTCTGCGCAAAGGAAGTGATGCGTTTTGAGTATCACAGTTCAACACCTACATGGATCAATAACATTGAGTTGTATCAATAACACCTACATATGTCTGTCTACATGGATCAATAACATTTAGTTGGATCAATAATAACCTACATGTTACCAATAAACATTAAGACTTTAGTTTGGAAGACAGGTGGTTGCGTTGTGTATAGCTTAATATAGTATATAAAGTATAGTATATACCATTTTTAACTTTCTTGTAAGGAACGGGGGTTTTCGGGGGTTCATGGAGGGGTCCATCAACAGTGTAGGTGTGTGTCGAATAACATCTCGATGGATCCAGCAGTGCTACTGTATGATAGCAGAACCTCTGGTCCAGCAGTGCTACTGTGTGATAGCAGAACCTCTGATCCAGCAGTGCTACTGTGTGATAGCAGAACCTCTGATCTAGCAGTCCTAGAACTGAAGGAGCGGAGTTATGCCTTGTTCCCTATTTCGTTATGGAGATATTGTAGCGAAGACAAAACGTATTTGCGCAAGTTTAATCTTTCAGAAGAGGATTTGAAAAAGTGTATTTGTATAGTCTACATGGTGTTTATTTGAAACGTTTACAGACACTTGTTTACCGTATACTGCCAGCTGAGTTTGTGTTTGCTTTTAGATTAGATTAGATAAGATTCAAATGTATTGTTATTTCACAGCACAAGTACAGTACAGCGGAAATAACTTGGCATCTAACCAGAGTGCAAATGTTGCAGTAAAGTGCATGGTAATATATAATGTACAGTGGTTAAATAAGATGTAAAAAAAGTCTATTAAAAAACTACTTATAAAAACAGGAATAAAATAACTTATAGAGTAGGTATGATATATGTGCAGAATTATAGGTATATATATATATACACACAGGTAAGTATGAACAGGTAGGAGCAGGGGTATATAGTTATATCAACAAGGTAAATATATAGAAATGTATATACAGAGGTTGTGAGTAGTGAGGTAGTGAGCAGGGGTACGCAGTTATATTAACAGTTGAAGATTCATTTATATATGGTAATAACAGTAAAAATGTACATGGCTATCATACAGGTATGTAAACAATAAATATGTAAGCTATAGGTAGAGGTGGGGAGTTATGATTATTACAGTGCAAGGCCGTTTAAGACATTGATGGTGAAAGGGTATAGTCAGCAGTTTTAATAGCTAAATATACACTTACAGATTTGCGCTTCCAGCAACATATCCATGAGATGTAAACTGTGGGAGGGAATGGGGAGTAAGCATTCCAATGTACCTGTTGCAATTGGCCAATATAAATATTTTGTATCTTGTACATGATTGGTCGTGAGTGTGATTTGTGAGACTACATCACAGTACACGTCAACACGCCAGTTCAACAACCACAGTTTAACTGAGTCAGTGTATTATGTAGACTTATTATGGAGGGGGAGGTCATATCACACCCTATTATAGTGGTGCTTTCAATCTATGTGACCGGGATACACACTAGATGAAGGTCGACAATTGTGGCTTTCAGGTAAAGACTAATAATAATCAGAATAAACTAAATCTAAATAATAATGCAAAGTAAAATCAATTGCAAATCAAAAGCTTAAATAACTGGATCCCAAAAATAGGCTCCAACACACGGTAACTTTGAACAGTCATGAAGTCACTAAAGTTCTTAGCAAATAACTAACTAACTAACTTATCTCTAAACATAAAAAACATGAATTTCATCATTTCATTATATTCCCCAACAAAAGAAAACATATTTGAACATTCTGTATTGTGAGAATACCGTGTTTCCTAGGCCTCCTAGTAGAGAAACATGGAGAAATCACATCCCCTCAGTTAACAATAAAACTGCAAGGTGACTTGATATTATCAGAACGATTGGGGGCTCGGTTCATCAGGCTTGCCTCTTAACACTTTATTACAGTTTAATCTATTCATATCTCATATACAGCTCTGGGCCAGTAAAACCTATCCAACCTACTTTAGAAAAGACTACCTCCTCTGACCAGGCGTCGCCTCCCTGTTCTGCTAGCCACTCTTTCAATTGTGTCTTTGAAAACCAATTCCCAAAACCATACACATAATACCAGACAATCGGATAACCTTCACCCTTCTCTCAGGCGACGAGTCGTCAGTTTTCCATAAAACACAGAGATTTACGCACTCTTATTCTCTACTGCAAAGTCTTCTTCTTCAATTGATAACTTCAAACACAGGACTGAGAGCCTGCTTGATGGTCCAAGCCTCTGTTACTCTCTTGTCTTCTCTATAAACTCTCTCTCTCTCACACACACACACACACACACACACACACACACACAGGCAATGTGTGTTTTCTAGTGTTTCTTCATACGTAGTTATTTCTGGAGAGGGAGGGAGTCATATAAGCCAGCTGAGGTTTGGGTCCCCCCCCCTCCTGCACTCATATTGGTATGTTCTTTTAAATATGTACTGTATTCCTTCATTTCAAAAATACCAAAAATAAAAACTGAAAATCAATGTATGTATGTATGTATGTATGTATGTATGTATGTATGTATGTATGTATGTACGTATGTATGCACGTATGTATGTATGTATGTACGTATGTATGCACGTATGTACGTATGTATGTATGTATGTCTGTCTGTCTGTATGTACGTACGTACGTATGTATGTACGTATATGTCAGTGACGAACAGAAACAATAGTGCGTAGAACATCCTGTTGTGTTGAGAATGCCGGTCTTCCAGACAACATTTTCAAATTTTTTTGGAGCCTGATGAAACCGGTGCACTCGAGGAAACATGGCGTTGAACCCGGAAACCGTATCAAACCGTATCAAACCGTATCAAACCGTATCAAACCGTATCAAACAGATGCACAACCTTTTGAGACTGAACATGCCCCTGATTCAGACCTACACACATGAATCCACAAGAGGTAGCTTAAATTCGCCATTCAATAGGCAGGTTGGACAACGGCTATTGGAAAGCGGACAGTCTGATTCAATATTTAATATCAGCATTCTTTAAATACATGCGTATTTGATTCACTTTGTATATGACAATGCAGTTCGACAATTCATACATTCATTCAACACACATTAAAATATTGCATGACCTTACCTTTACATGTTTACTTGTAAAGGAAGTCCATTACCCTATTCTTCTGGACAAAGATGTAATTGACTTTGTAAAAGTCCTCTTTATTGACTTTTTAAAAGGATCTCTGTTTTAATAGTTTGAAACAAACGTGTTTATTCCTGTCCTTTAGTTTAAAGTAGGCCCTTAAGTAGGCCCTTAAGCTCAGGCATCGGTCTTTGTTCATCACTACCTTTTTTTTAATTGAAATTCTTACTTTGAGACATTTTTAAGGTTCATCTAAGGTTTTGCAGTCCATATGGTGTTAGTTATTCAGTGAAGGAAACAAGAGTAGAGAAATGGAAAGGGAGCCCACAGTGCAGTACTGTAGCGGTGATGTCTTTCTTCTGCTGTAGCTTAGAGGCAGAGAGTCTCAATCCCATGGGCTCAACACTGCCCCCCTCAGTGCGCCCGGGGTATGACTGCCGCCCTGCTTTTTGCCGTTTTATGACGAGACCAGCGAGCCTAAATATTATATATACTTGAAATAAGTGATCTAGAGACTATGGATGGCGAGAACCCATGTAATAAAGGGATCTACAAACATTACATTTGTGGCATACATTGATGGTAACAGGTATGCGCATAGTGCCCACACTGCTGACAGTTGATGTGGATTATGTGGTTTATGTGTCGTTGCAGCAGAGTTCCGCAAATTTGGTGATTTGACTATAAAAAGTGATTACACATACATCAATCAAAGATACATCAATCACATTTACAACACATATCGGTGGAGACATTTTAATATTTGCTTTCTTTCTTCTTTTTTTCTCTCGTCACATTGGAGTATGACAGGAAGAACATTGGTCACATTGGTTCCTCGTTCTCTGTTCCCTACACCGTGAACACCTCGAAGGGCGCACGTGGACCCATTGGAACGCAGCCCACGCTACGTTATAGAACACCCATTGGTCTCTCTCTCTCTCTCTCTCTCTCTCTCTCTCTCTCTCTCTCTCTCTCTCTCTCTCTCCTCTCTCTCTCTCTCTCTCTCTCTCTCTCTCTCTCCTCTCTCTCTCTCTCTCTCTCTCTCTCTCTCTCTCTCTCTCTCTCTCTCTCTCTCTCTCTCTCTCTCTCTCTCTCTCTCTCTCTCGCAAGTGCTTCTGGGTAATCAGCGGTCACGTGTGACGTCACTAAACCCACTGCAGGTCGGTTGTTTCCTGTCTTAACGTCTTCTTTTCGCTTCGTCTGTATCATTAATATCGTGTACGAAATGTCAGATTTAGAGCGATTACGTTATTTGTGTTCGGTTGTGTCAGCTGGTGGTTGTTTTCTTAAACCTGTGCGTTACCTCGGATGATGACATAAGATGCTAGTAACCTAGCGCTAGTTAGTAGTTATACACAAACTACTACCTATTAACTACTAACTGCTAACTATAATGTTGTACGAATGCTGATATAATAGTAATAATAATACTGGTGGAGCCTGGGAATCTGACTCTTATGTGTCAGCTGTACCTCCACATGAGGATGAAGTCTGAGGTCTCCTCAACCTTGGGTATGACCCTATGACCCTCAAGGACCATAGAGTGACCCAACACTCCGGGGTCACTCTATGGTCCTAGAACTATAGGGTATGACCCTATGACCCCCAAGGACCATAGAGTGACCCAACACTCCGGGGTCACTCTATGGTCCTAGAACTATAGGGTATGACCCTCAAGGACCATAGAGTGACCCAACACTCCGGGGTCACTCTATGGTCCTAGAACTATAGGGTATGACCCTCAAGGACCATAGAGTGACCCAACACTCCGGGGTCACTCTATGGTCATCTTATTAAAAGTAGACTGAACTACTTTCAATGGGCTAACCGGGAGTGTGATCATACAGGGGCTATAGTGGAGGTTATTCACCAGGGTCCTGATGGAATTAGGAGAATGTGTGTTTTTGTCCATGTTATAATGACATGTGCTCACTAACTCAAAGGAGGTGCGGAGAGATGGGAGCCACAGGGTCTACAGGGTTGTTTCCAACAGTCAGAGCGGATGCAGCTGTGGTCACTCCACCCCAGGGCTGTCCCATGCACCAGGACCCGGCCAGAGGTGAGATGGTATATGATCAGTATATGGATGTTGAAGAGAAGACTACATGTGGTTGAGGGACAGTTGACTACAACTGTCACTAACAAATTCTGATGGCTTTGCCTTTGACTGAGAACAAGGGCCAAAGAAACTTAAACTAAGTTAAACTTATATAGGAATACTTTGCTGGCTCAGCACAGACAGTGGTGAAGTGGGTGCTGTGTTTTAAAGAGCATTGTGTGTGTGATGAGCCCCACCGTCCAGAATGCCACCTGCCTGGGTTATTTTTCTTTTTAATAATAATTTTTGATAATCTTTCATAATCATAGATGATAATTTTCAAGTACATTAATCATTAGTACATTAATCAAGTAAGAAAACAAATGCAGCTAATTTAAATTTATATTTTTGTTTGTTGATTTTAATCAGTTGTATCTCGGTCAACAATATTTGGTTTAAAACATTTTTTATCTGATGTCTCACTCCTCACCTCAACCTTGCTCACCGTATCTCCCTTGTAGCCTCGCCTCCCCCTGAATGCCCCATGCACCAAAACCAACCCAGTAATGGTAAGTATGAGCACAAACCTATAGGTCGATTTTTCAAAATCGAATTGAAATCCATCCGTATTTCAATACATCTCTACTAGCCATCTCTACTAGCCATCTCTACTAGCCATCTCTACTAGCCATCTCTACTAGCCATCTCTACTAGCCATCTCTACTAGCCAGTTCACCCTCGCTTCGTATGGTTTCCCACAACGTTTCATTTATAGGTACAAATAGGAACTCCTATTTGTTCAACGCAATGCCTTTATTGGCTTACATTTCAATGATATGCTTAATAATGTATTAAAATACCCTAAATAATAGAATGAACCTGCTCAAAGTCAGTCAAGCACTTCTCCAACAGCATTGCACCGTTTAACAGGAAAAGCTTAATGTGTCACTTTACTGGCTACCCTAATAGCCTTTTTAATAGTGGCTTTTACCAACCTCTCTTCATCTAATAATGAAGAGTGACCTACAGTGAGTAGGTCAGATGAAGAGTGACCTACAGTGAGGAGGTCAGATGAAGAGTGACCTACAGTGAGGAGGTCAGATGAAGAGTGACCTACAGTGAGTAGGTCAGATGAAGAGTGACCTACAGTGAGGAGGTCAGATGAAGAGTGACCTACAGTGAGGAGGTCAGATGAAGAGTGACCTACAGGGAGTAGGTCAGATGAAGAGGCCAATATTGAATTAGTCCCAGACTGAGCTCTGAAATTAGGCACATGCAACATTTAAACATCATAATTGCAAATTAATGTTTAATGGCACAATAGTGAATAAATAATATGTGGAATAACTTCCATTATAAAAGTTTATGTTAATAGATGTATAGACATATTTGAATATATTATATATATATCGTTTTTTTTATATATTTTCAAACTAAATCTGCTAGCCTACAGAGAAAGGGTGCTTTTGCTTAAGAAGGCAGAAAGGCAGGGGTTTGAGCCCTGGTGTCTTGTCTGAACCTCCTTAGAGTGACGCTAGGCATATGCCCCCACCACAGAAACCAGTGAATTGTCGTGATCAAAAATCTATATCAAGCTGAAAGTGAATTAATGGAGACTATGTTAAAATGAACAAAATCTTCTCCTTACAAAGTGGCTGGGACATGTCTGCCAAATCAGCGATCTCTCCAATAATGCGATCTGCAACAGCCAATGGACAACCTCCCCCTGAAACCCGTCTGGCCCTTCTCTTTCCCCCGACTGTCTGCCTGTGTGCGTAGAGTAGCCAAAGTGGGTTTCCATCAGCAAGAAGTCATATTCAGACTGCACTTCCACAACATTAGGAAACAAAAGTTGAAATATCAATCCCCTGCATTTCAATACAGTTACTCAAACATAAGCTTTAACTATAAAAACAAAACCAGAACAAAGCTAGCTACTGTGAACTAGTTAAACTAGCCCACACACTGTAGTTGCGCTACAGTGTGTGCAAAAAATATTGCGTGTGCTCACATTGTCCCCACCAAGCTATTCCTTTGCTATGAAGCTTCGCCTTCTGGCTTGTTCAATCAATTATGTACCCTAAGTGAGTAAAAATTAATTATAATAATTATTGACTATGCCTTTTTCTTATAAACATCTGAAATTGTTAGAAATGAGCAGACTAATTTCCCTGACGGTTAAGTCAACTAGTCTAAAAACAAGAAAATCCCTAGAAATCAATCAACAATGAACACATTACAACAAAGAGTCATTTGAAACACCTTGAATACTTGTTGTTATGATCAAATCCTATTTCAAATAAGGCTGAAAAGTGTGACTTTTTGATCATCTATTAATTAAGTTGATTGATTTTAATCCGTTGAATCTCGGTCAACAATATAAATGTTTTTATCTTATTGTTGTCTTGTCTCACTCCTCACCTCAACCTTGCTCACCGTATCTCCCTTGTAGCCTCGCCTCCCCCTGAATGCCCCATGCACCAAAGCCAACCCAGTCATGGGAAGTATGAGCCCAAACATTGAAATCCATGAGCTTGGCTTAATTAAGTATTTCAGTCCATCCCCACTAGCCAGTTCACTAGCCAGTTCACTAGCCAGTTCACTAGCCAGTTCACTAGCCAGTTCACTAGCCAGTTCACTAGCCAGTTCACTAGCCAGTTCACTAGCCAGTTCACCCTCATGTGGTTTCCCACAATGTTTCATTTCTAGGTACAAATAGGAGCTCCTATTAGTTCAAAGCAATGCCTTTATTGGCTTTCAATTCAATTATATGCTTAACTTCAAATTTTATTTGACACCCTAAATCAAACCGGCGGTTATTGGAACAGGAACAATAAACAGTAAATACATTTTGTGTATCGGAATACGGATCTGTCAAATGCACCAAACCTAGCTTCATACTCCTTAAATAAGTGAATTATATACCAAACATGTTATCTGGTCATCCCTGAACACAGACGGAGACGGAGAGAGGTATGTCATGATGAGGGATAACGATCCTGGGGTTCTGTCCTCCCACCTGTAGGTGGTGCTGTTGGCTCGGGTCCAGCAGGTCCAGCCCACCAGGACCAAGCCTATGACTTTGTGGAGAGCCCCATGAAGGCAACAGCAGCAAGTGGACAAAATGACATCGACCCAACAAATATGGTACTTGGTGGCAACCCTATACTACTACATAATTCCATCCTTCTAATATGTCTATCTACTAAAGCTACTTAAAGCTTTACAACGTATGCTTATTCCAGCTGCTCGACACAACGCATATTTAGTGCAAAGTAACAGACCTTGTGTGATGTTTGAACTAAAAGAGCCTATGCTGCCTGGGATAATGGAACCGTAAGTAAGCAAATTATGAAATTCAACAGTTTATGTTCTGTCAATCTGCTTTAGTGCCTGGATAATAGTGAGCGCTGTGATCGTTCCCAAAATAGTTAGCGTTAGCCTCCTTCTCATTCAACAACCAGTCTGCTCATCTCAGATTCTTGTAAGTTGGGTTATTCAGAGAGAAAAACCAAACACAAGTGACTTATGTCATTGACAGTGCACGCCTTAGTCGTTAACTAAATGCATAACCGGTCCCTCGAGTGTGAAAGACGAGTTCTATATGTGATCTAACTGTATCGAACAAAACAATCAACTGCAGGTATAGCGTCTTCATGGGGTCAAGGGGGAGACTGTTTTTTAAAGTAGTGTTGAATCTTTCAGATGCCTCCACCGAACCAGAGCCCTGCCCAGGACCAGCCCTTCCCACTGCCGCTCAACAGAAAGGAATCAAACATCCCCAGACACGGCAGTGACAAGAAATGGGTCTATCCCTCGGAACAGATGTTCTGGAATGCCATGCTGCGTAAAGGGTTAGACCCCTGACTCAAATACTGGTTAAAGCTGTTCAAATTGAATGTGGAATTTTGTAGAAGGAAAAGTAATGTATTAACACATAATGTCATGTTTTGTTTGTATTCAGTCTTTGAACTTTTCCATCCCGCCTCTTTGTGACTCTGGATGCCCTCCCGGGCTGTAGGTGGCGATGGCGCGAGGAGGCACTGGATCCTCAAGATATGAGCAATATTATCAATATCCACAATCAGAACAATGAGCAGGCCTGGCAGGAGATCCTGAAGTGGGAGGCCCTCCATGCACAGTGAGTCCACAGGGTTGTGTTCTCTCTGCATTGTGCCTTTTCTTCACATAATAATCATTGGTTTCCTCTTCCAGAGAATGTCCATGTGGCCCTTCTCTCAAGCGATTTGGAGGAAAAGCCAAAGAGTTTTCTCCAAGGGCACGCATGCGCCACTGGATGGGGTCAGTATTTGATCATCATTTAAGGGAGTTTTGCTATAGATGTTCATACATGCCCCAGACAGTTGGTAGGTAGCTTGCTTCAATATTCAGGTATTTGATTCCCGTGGGAGAAACCCTCCAAATTGAAGCCCAATCAAACTTCATGTTACTCATTTGTTTTTTTATTGAATGATAATATTGTATCCTGGTTTATTGTTTTGTGAATGCAGGAAGTGTAGGTTAGGTTTAGTGTCGGATGAACTGTAGGATGATGAAACTGTAGGATGAATAATGTATATTATTATATTAAAGTCTGCACCAGATCATCACAGAATTGCAGCTTACAGCCAGGGGGCGCTGCACTAGACACTGGCTTGAATCAGTTTCTAGTAGCATGACATGAACTGAAGTGTGTTGAAGGGATAGCCTCTCAGTCCCTCTGTGTCCCCCCCTTAGATATGAGCTGCCATTCGACCGCCATGACTGGATCGTGGACCGCTGCGGCCGAGAGGTGCGCTACGTCATCGACTACTACGACGGGGAGATCAACAAAGACACCTACCAGTTCTCCATCCTGGATGTGCGTCCTGCCGTCGACTCGCTGGATGCGGTCTGGGACCGTATGAAGGTGGCATGGTGGCGCTGGACCTCCTAAGACCTCCTCCTAAGACTCTTCATTTGGACTCTGTGAGGTCTAGCTGTGCCCTCGCTTCACCTCTGTCTTTTCACTGGTGTGTCCCTAGAAGTTCATCAATCAACATCAAACTCATCTGGTTACTGTGTTGACGACTTGAGGAAGTTTCTTGTGTTATGCCTCCATGTTTAGACTCCATTAGTCAGTGAGTTCCCGGTCGGTGGACCTGTTACGTTAAGAACCTTTTGTCAATTAAAAACCCGGCTGCTGAAACATGTTGAAGTGGCTGAAAGGATTCCAGTGGTTGTTAAGCCGCTACTTGACTCTGTTGACTGCGCCATCTGTGATGATACACAGAGGACCGGCTGCATCTCACAACAAACCTCTATTTGTTATGGTTCCACTATCGGAATATTAAATTCTTTGTTTGGCTTTGAATGTGTTCTAGTAGACTTCGTATTCCTAGAATGTGAGGACCTAATGGAGAGCTTTGCTCAGGCATTTCAAAACACATCAGTGGTGTGGCCTGGGGCCACCTCTTGAAATCTGATTGGCCACCGCAGGTGCCACCCCATTATCCTTAACTATGATTGGCTACCTGACAAGTCAGCGGCGCGCTTATACTTCATGCATCACCCCCTGCATACGTCAGTGCCCCCTTTGGACTGAAACACCATAATACACAATGATACACACACACATATTGAGCTTTAGTAGAACAAGCGCTTCATGGGATATTGACTCAATATATTCATTAGTGTAGATGATCTGGAGTTGTTGGAGTCTTAACTCTGAAGTGCAGCTCGTTGTTTGCTCATCTAAATGGATTTCAAACATGTTTCAGGGGAATTTCAAACTGCTGATGTTTGTTTCAACATATACAGCATCCGTTTATCCCTCATTGAAATCAAAAGTAGTTTCAATACATTGTGTTGGATGTAATTGGACAGGCTTGGATATTTATTAAATTGATCCTAAACATTCAAATGGACTCAGATTGTATGCTTTATGCCATGTATGCTGAAAGTTTTCTTGTGAATGGTTGTGTGAAATGTGTAAAAGTGTTGTTTGGTCTTGTCTTGTTTATGTACCTTATTGAAGATGACCGTAAGCTGTGAGTCGAATTGCTTACAAATAAAATGATACCATAGACAAAAAAGCCACAATCACATTTTCCAGAGTTCTGAAATCTCAAAAAGCATTGGAAATAATATATCTAAAAACACGGACTTGAAATGTTATTAAGATGTCTTGAAGGTGCTTTTGATAGTAAGGGTTAGGGTTATTGAGTGGGTGAGACTCTGAACCAATGTTCACCTGGTCTTGCTCCTACTTGAAGAGCACTCTTTGTAAAGAGTGAACGCTATACTGCTCATATGGTAATATCATATTGAACCATATTTCCAATAAAAACACATTAATTTTTGAGTTTTTATTTGATTAGCCTTCAACAAAAGTATTATAGTGTATATGTAGCATACAAGCCCAGTAGCTATATGCATCTGTGACTTTTACAGATGTTAACTGATGATCACTGATCATGATCACTGATGCAATATAATTTGGACCCACCAATTTGCCAGGCTAGACACTTGGAATACAATTACACTGCCTGTACCCAAGATCCGCCACTGACCAACGAAGAGACCAGCCTGGGTTGTGTTTCCTTAGAGACCCGCCTGAGAAAGAATCCCCAGAGAGGAGAAGATTGTGCATTTGTGCTGTTCAACGTGCCTCGGTCCCCGGGGAGGGAAAGAAGGGAAAGCATCAAAGTACACATGTCTTTGCAGTGAACGTTTAACCCTCCTGTGATGAACTTTAGCCAGCTGCTCCTCCACTGTGACCAGAAGATGGACCTGGAGCAGCTCTCTGACAGGTGACTGTTACTCTATCATCTCAACGTTGATATGAATGTGCAGTCTAGTGGTTAGGGAGTTCCACTCTTAGCCAAAAGATTTTGAGAGTTTGATCCTATTCTGTTTGCAAAAATTAGTTTTGAGTTTGCTATTCAAGAAGCATTGCCTGATGTGAACCATGCCTCACACAAAATAGCTCTCAGAAGACCTAATATTAAGAATTGTTGACATGCATAAAGCTGGAAAGGGTTACAAAAGTATCTTTAAAGCCATTAGTCCACGGTAAGACAAATAGTCTATAAATGGAGAAAGTTCAGCACTGTTGCTACTCTCCCTAGGAGTGGCCGTCCTGTAAAGATGACATCTCTGTTGACGAATCTACAATACGTAAAACACTGAACAAGAATGGAGTTCATGGAGACACCACGGAGGAAGCCACTGCTGTCCAAAAAAACCATTGCTGCACGTTTGAAGTTTGCAAAAGAGCACCTGGATGTTCCACAGCACTACTGGCAAAATATTCTGTGGACAGATGAAACCCAAGTTGAGTTGTTTGGAAGGAACACACAACACTATGTGTGGAGAAAAAAAGGCACAGCACACCAACATCAAAACCTCATCCCAACTGTGAAGTATGGTGGAGGGGGCATGGTGGTTTGGGGCTGCTTTGCTGCCTCAGGGCCTGGACAGATTGCTATCATTGACGGAAAAATGAATTCCCAAGTTTACCAAGACATTTTCCAGGAGAACTTAAGGCCATCTGTCCACCAATTGACGCTCAACAGAAGATGGGTGATGCAACAGGACGATGACCCAAAGTACAGAAGTAAATCAACAACAGCATGGCTTCAACAGAAGAAAATACACCTTCTGGAGTGGCCCAGTCAGAGTCCTGACCTCAACCCCATTGAGATGCTATGGCATGACCTCAAGAGAGAGATTCACACCAGACATCCCAAGAATATTGCTGAACTGAAACAGTTTTGTAAAGAGGAATGGTCCAGAATTCCTCCTGACCGTTTGGTCTGATCTGCAACTACAGGAAACGTTTGGTTGAGGTTATTGCTGCCAAAGGAGGGTCAACCAGTTATTAAATCCAAGGGTTCACATACTGGTCCCACCCTGCACTGTGAATGTTTACATGGTGTGTTCAATAAAAACATGAAAACATATAATTGTTTGTGTGGTATTAGTTTAAGCAGACTGTGTTTGTCTATTGTTGTGATGAAGGTCAGAACACATTTTATGACCAATTTATGCAGAAATCCAGGTAATTCCAAAGGGTTCACATACTTTTTCTTGCAACTGTATATATAACACAATGAGAGTGGAACTCCCTCACCACTAGACTGCCCATTCATATAGATATAGATATATGATGATAGAGTAACAGTCACCTGTCAGAGAGCTGCTCCAGGTCCATCTTCTGGTCGCTGTGGAGGAGCAGCTGTCACACACATGAAGAAGGTGATGAAGGCCACGCCCTGAGACTGGAGTCCAGCAGCAGCTTGGTACAGTAGCCATCATAGTACAGGTCACAGGTCAACCACTAGAGACACACAAGGTAAGGCTCTGGGAGGAGCAGAGCATGATGGAAGATGAGGTCTGTCTGTTTAAACTACAAAAAACACTACAAGTTCACCTTGACTTATGAGTCAAGAAAATATGTACTTTATGTTCCAAGATGTTGGACAAAAACTGATGTTCAACAAAAACTACAGGACAGTTGTACAAGATAATTCAAGAGATAAAAATTAACAACGCATAATTAAAATCTTAATAGACAGTGACATGTTATATTAATATTTCTTGTCAACGTTATCACCAAACAACAACACAACAAACCCATCCACACAGCGTTGACCTACTGTGTGCCAACACATTCACACTTTCTCCCCCACCCAATTCCCATAGGCACCCGCTCAACAGCGGTTACAATCTTGCTTTTATGAGTACTTGAAAATAGTAATAGTTAATGGGGCCCTTAGTGACCTTACGCCTCTGTCAACCTGTCATATGTTATGAGGGGGCCTGTGTTATGGTTACAGCAGTACTTTGTTACAGTAGAACTTCTCATCCAGCAGTCTTACGGTATTAGAGCAGAAGTTCTGGTCACACAGTCCCACAGTCCTCCACAGAGCCTGGACCGGAAAAGAGGTGTGGTTACACCTCTTTTCCTGTTTGATTATGGATAGATCATATATTTAATATGTGTATTTTAATAGAGGAATTTCATTAATTCTATTTTACAGTGGCCAGTCTACATGATATTGATATTTTTTTAAGATTTAAGCTCATCTGCCAAAGTCTATTTGTGATGCTAATATTTACCTAATTATTATAAATGTTTATACATGTCCCATCCCTGGTTTATATTTGTAATTAATAATATATAGAAAAAATGAGTGTTGTGTCGCAGTATTTATATTGAACAGTAGATGGAGCCATGACACTGCAGATGGGTTATTGAGCTTACTACCAGGAACCATAGCCCTGGTTTAGTAAACATATCTTTACTAAAACATGTTTCAGGAAAACAACTGTGTGTGTGTGTGTGTGTGTGTGTGTGTTTGTGTTTGTTTTGTCAAAAAGTGACATTAAAATGACTAAAACACTGTTGAAAAACAATGACTGTTTGAAACGGTGGGCCAACATTATTAATGCATGCAGAGGGCTTCTGTTTCTCCATCAGTTGTTTGGAGTCTTTTGTCGGCAGCACACAGCAGATGTCCAAACAGGTCTCATAGCAGGCAGACTCTCTGTCTAATACTTATCATCATATCGTTCCTCCACAGGTACCATTTGCATACCAAATACCATATATATAATGTATATATATACTTAAAGGGGTCAAATGCTTTATCGCCCAGCGCTTGACCTTTTACTCATGGCTTATCCCCCGGCTTTGTCCACATCCGCTTACTATCAGTTTCTTTATATTCTCATTTTGTGTTAGTTATCTCATTTTACTATTTGTACTTTTTCTTTTCTTTCTACACACTTTCTATATTACTATGTAGGTCACTTATGGCCCCCATGTCACTCCTAACCCTCCCTGGAAGGAGGGATCCTCCACTCTGGGTTCCTTCTCAAGATTTCTTCCTCCATAATTAAGGGAGTATTTTCTAGGGTTTGGGGGGCTAGGGTTTGGGGGGGGTGTCATTAATATGTGGCCTGTGAAGCCTTTGAAACCAAAACAGCCATTAAGGGCTATACAAATAAAATTGACTTGACTATCGGCATTGTGGGGGCGTTACAACTCCTGGGACAGGGAGAGAAGTATAGATGTGTGTTTTAATTTAATGACAATCTGAATGTATTAGTCTTAGAATTTGCATTGTGGATGGATGGGGACTTTGAAGAGGTACACTGAAATTATAAAATAATACACTAATAATTATTCTAAATATGATTGCATATTTGTGTTACTCGACTATACTAACACTACAATACCACTGCTCTCTACATTCACCAATTCAAGTTAAGGAAAGAGAAAAGGATCATACAAATTGGAACCTATAAATCATAAAAAAATAATCAAAGTATGTTGCACTGCTGATCATGTTAAGAAGAGACCTCTGAAGGATACAGTTTGACTGCCCGGACTATTTAGTATTATGACAAACACCAGACCTAGCAGTCCTATTGGTGAGTGGTGAACGTCCAGCAGATGAACAATGTATGAAGAAGACCTGTCATCTAATGAAGGCCTTCATCAGTCAAGATGCCTGGACGGTGAAAGGGACTCGGGTTGAATTGGGACTCGGGTTGAATTGGGACTCGGGTTGAATTGGGACTCGGGTTGAATTGGGACTCGGGTTGAATTGGGACTCGGGTTGAATTGGGACTCTCGCCGCTTTCGATTGCAGTTTTACGGTATAACTGATTGCCAATGGAATTGATCTGCTAGCCAAAACATAATTTTGCAGTCAATCAGTAAAACCAAGGAAAGGAAGTAAAGAGTTTCAATAGTCAAATCAGGGTGATACCCAACTGACAGCACTACTAGTACTTCCAATAGCCTTCAGAGCACCTTGCTGTCCATAGCAGGGCTAGAGAGTAATCAATAAGCTCCATTATCCATTAGAGCTTTAATTACATGTTGAGTTGAGACAAATGGCATTACTAAACTATTAGACCTGTTATAGTATTATGAAACTATTAGACCTGTTATAGTATTATTTAACTATTAGACCTGTTATAGTATTATTAAACTATTAGACCTGTTATAGTATTATTTAACTATTAGACCTGTTATAGTATTATTAAACTATTAGACCTGTTATAGTATTATTAAACTATTAGACCTGTTATAGTATTATTTAACTATTAGACCTGTTATAGTATTATTTAACTATTAGACCTGTTATAGTATTATTAAACTATTAGACCTGTTATAGTATTATTAAACTATTAGACCTGTTATAGTATTATTTAACTATTAGACCTGTTATAGTATTATTTAACTATTAGACCTGTTATAGTATTATTAAACTATTAGACCTGTTATAGTATTATTTAACTATTAGACCTGTTATAGTATTATTAAACTATTAGACCTGTTATAGTATTATTTAACTATTAGACCTGTTATAGTATTATTAAACTATTAGACCTGTTATAGTATTATGAAACTATTAGACCTGTTATAGTATTATTTAACTATTAGACCTGTTATAGTATTATTTAACTATTAGACCTGTTATAGTATTATTTAACTATTAGACCTGTTATAGTATTATTAAACTATTAGACCTGTTATAGTATTATTAAACTATTAGACCTGTTATAGTATTATTTAACTATTAGACCTGTTATAGTATTATTAAACTATTAGACCTGTTATAGTATTATTAAACTATTAGACCTGTTATAGTATTATTTAACTATTAGACCTGTTATAGTATTATTAAACTATTAGACCTGTTATAGTATTATTTAACTATTAGATCTGTTATAGTATTATTTAACTATTAGACCTGTTATAGTATTATTAAACTATTAGACCTGTTATAGTATTATTAAACTATTGGAGGAGCTACAGACTTTACTGTTGTAATCTAAAGGCAGCTGTTTTAACAACTGTTGTTATTCAAATCTGCAAGTTTTAATAACACGGTATTGTCTCCTTATATATATATATATATATATATACTGGTAGTCCACAGAATTGTCAAAAGAGTTGCTTGAGTTGCATTACAATCATGTTTGCGTATCCTAAAGCCGGGTGGTGTGGTGTGGTGTGGTGTGGTGTGGTGTGGTGTGGTGTGGGTGGTGTGGTGTGGTGTGGTGTGGTGTGGTGTGGCTGGTGTGGTGTGGGTTTGGTTGGGTGGTGTGGTGTGGTGTGGTGTGGGTGGGTGGTGTGGTGTGGTGTGGTGTGGGTTGAGTGGTGTGGTGTGGTGTGGTGTGGTGTGGGTGGTGTGGGTGGGTGGTGTGGTGTGGTGTGGTGTGGGTTGAGTGGTGTGGTGTGGTGTGGTGTGGTGTGGTGTGGTGTGGTGTGGTGTGGTGTGGTGTGGTGTGGTGTGGTGTGGTGTGGGTGGTGTGGTGTGGGTGGTGTGGTGTGGTGTGGGTGGTGTGGTGTGGGTTGGGTGGTGTGGTGTGGGTGGTGTGGGTGGGTGGTGTGGTGTGGGTGGTGTGGTGTGGGTTGAGTGGTGTGGTGTGGTGTGGTGTGGTGTGGTGTGGTGTGGTGTGGTGTGGTGTGGTGTGGTGTGGGTGGTGTGGTGTGGGTTGGGTGGTGTGGTGTGGGTTGGGTGGTGTGGTGTGGGTGGTGTGGGTGGGTGGTGTGGTGTGGTGTGGGTTGAGTGGTGTGGTGTGGTGTGGTGTGGTGTGGGTGGTGTGGTGTGGGTGGTGTGGTGTGGGTTGGGTGGTGTGGTGTGGGTGGTGTGGGTAGTGTGGTGTGGGTGATGGTGATCTGTCAGGCCTGATAGTCGGATAAGGACTCCTGGAGCCGGCGAGAGACATCTGCCATGTCCCCTTGTCCTCACGGTTGTGTCACCCTTGCTGATTGACAGAGGGGGTTGGCATGCTGTGTGTGTGTGTGTGTGTGTGTGTGTGTGTGTGTGTGTGTGTGTGTGTGTGTGTGTGTGTGTGTGTGTGCGTGTGCGTGTGCGTCTGAGTGTGTCTGAGTGTCCTGTGTGTGCAACAAGACACGGTTGGGTAGAAAATAGGACTGAGCAAGTGTCAGAAGGGAACAGAATAATCAACAGAGATCGAGAGGAAGGAATGAGACGAGGATGGAACGTAGCGGAGAGGAGAAGAAGAGCTCCAGACCAGCGCTAACTGAGCAGTGATTAAGTGATGTGTAGCCTCCCAGATTGGAGCGGACGGCTCACACACAGGAGGGCCGAGCGGTTCCTCCGGGACGTAATCAGTCCGTTTCCAATTTGGCGGCTGTCACTTACCGCCCCGCCGGGAGCCATGACCCGCACGGCGCGTTGCTGTGTGGTCCACTGGTGGATGAAGAGATAGGCCCACTCCTGCTGCCAGCCGCTTTTAATGAGCGGGCCGATAAACAAGGACAGGGGGGGGGGCTATAATTACTTTCCCGATGATCACCCTATTTCACCCTGTACACCCGATCAATATTACAAAGGCACGGCTCTTGATGACTTACAAAGTCGCTTAATCTCACCTGATACAGTCTTTTACTGCGTGGCGAGACGGATCCTCATTGTGTGTGTGCGTGTGCGTGTGTATGTGTGTGCGTGTGTGTGTTCATGTGTGCGTGTGCGTGTGTGTGTGTTCATGTGTGTGTGTGCGTGTGTGGGTGTGAGAATGGTTCTCAATAGAAGAGAAATGCCATAAAAGAAGAGAACAGGGTGGATACAAACACACACCGAAGGAAGCCTATAGGTAGGGATCTTGGTGTCCACAGGAGAGGATGAAAGAACCGTCCGCCGTACAAAGTAATCCTCTCAGCGCGGTTAGGAGATCCATGCAGGCCCATCGCTGTGACGGGTGTGCAGGTCACCTGCTCGCCCACTTACATCTGTGCCATAGTCTGTATTAACAATATATAGAGATACTTTTTGTTGGCTGCAAAGCAATCCTGCAGGCAGGCGACTTGCTTCTTTTTTTTAGCTGTGGACTGTGAAGTTCAGAAACTAACACCAAAGAAATCCCTTTATTTTAAAATACAATATTAAGTGATTCCAAAAAACGGTCAAGTCAAGACCTGCGCGTCCATACAAGCATGTGCACATTATATAATGAAGGCACCACTCTCCATTTTGGCTGTAATGTGTTGTTGTCGTCATGACCCCTATTCTCTGCTCACGCATGCAGGACGAGAACACGTCCAGAGACGTCCTTTCAGATCAGCGCGAGCTATTGTCACCGTTCAACCGGAAACCACTCGTCTGGCGAGCACTAATTAGAGCCTTGATTAGCAAAAGAAGCAATTGTGGAAAGGAGCAGAAAGGCTCTTAGACAAGACATGTGTGTGTGTGTGGAGCTGCGTGTTATTGAGTGGGACATTTCACATGTGATATCCCACTGTGTTGGAGTGTGATCTTCATGCTACTTCTATTCATATGTGTGTGTGTGTGTGTGTGTGTGTGTGTGTGTGTGTGGTGTGTGTGTGTGTGTGTGTGTGTGTGTGTGTGTGTGTGTGTGTGGCAGACAACGCTGCCACCAGCCATTAAAATGGCTACTTGCAGCTCCTCCTGAAGAAAAGGACCCAGGGTGATGAGGAGTCTTGAATCATAGAGAACAAAGCAGATGGAACATGCTAGAGCTCATCCTCTAGTGTGTGTGGTGGAGGCTGTTTTAACCTGTGGGCCTCGATTAACAAGGACCCACAGGTGTGCAGCCTCACCAGCCATAGAGGAATTAGTGAGGTGAGGCTGCTTAAACCAGCCATGTTGTGGGTGTCAGTTCAAAGTGTTAGTGTTATGACATAATGCAAAGACCTGTGAAAGGCCTCAAAGTGTATGACAATCAGCAGTCCTGTATTAAATATTGAATGTATCACGTATCTAGCCCTGCTTGCATGGAATGGACATTCAATTATTTATGGGGTATTATGTTTGTATAATTGATGCTACTATTAACATATTCTAATTGAGTCAAAATGGATGCAGGAGCCTTGTTACAAAATGCATGTAGTAAATATTAGAGATGTGTATGGGTCCTCTGATCTCCTGAATCCAGGTGGATGGGTCCGACAAAATGCCTGCAGAGATGTGTTAAGATAACAACATGGCCTACACACACACACACACACACACATGCATGGACACACACACACATGCATGGACACACACACACACACACACACACACACGCATGGACACACGCACGCACACACACACACACACACACATGCATGGACACACACACACATGCATGGACACACACACACACACACACACGCATGGACACACGCACGCACACACACACACACACACACACACACACACACACACACACACACACACGCATGGACACACGCACGCACACGCACGCACACGCACACACACACACATACACACACCACAATTACATAGGAGGCATTGCTTTGTTTCCAACATAGGGGGAGAGAGTGACACCCAGACAAATGTAATATCCTTAGAAAAAGGCAGACCTTGAAGGCATCAAAAGGAATTTGCTCTGCATTAATTGTGTCTCCCTCTTTATTTAGCTTGAAACACTACGCTCCTAATTTGATTCTGCTTCACCTGATGCAGCATATTCAGTTCATCCCCAGGTATTACTCCACTAATACAAAGAATGGGTGGCAGGATATCATGGGACACCACATACACATTACATATTTACATATTGGTTGCTTATTTACTGCAGAATCCAATTGAGCTAAATGTTCATAAAATCCAGTCAGTTAGGTGATGGATTGGCATGCTACACCAAACATGCGAATATGATGAATGATTAAAGACTTTTTTAAATCACCATCTCTAAAAGAAAACGTAAACGAGGCAATCAGAAACATATCTAAAAAATATACAGAAAGATATTTTCGTATTTCAATGTTTTAATGACCCAAAGAAATAAGACTGTATATCCCGGCCTCTTCCCTCTAACCCCCCCCCTTTACTGAGGGGAGAGCAGTGCAAGCAGACACCTGTTTCCATTAGTCCTCGCTCCCCTCGATTACAGGGAGCACACAGGCCTAATTGCACTAACAGTGGGACTGCATTAGCTCATTAGCATGCGGCACCATGCATTCGGAAAAGCCACAGAAGTACACACAAAGCTACTGTGATTAAGCCAGAATTGTGGTTTTGTGACAAACAAGCGAAGCCTTTCAATTAACTCTCAGAGAGGTTGGATAACAATGACTGCCTTGTAAGGTGGCTTGAGATGTACATTTAAGCTGTGCTATAACGACTGTAGCAGCTTCGGGAACACCAAGATCATGGAAATATGAGGAATTGAATTGCAGGAAAAGGCAATCATTGTATATAAGATGGGCTGCGTTTCACCAACGGTTGCAGCCAAAATGGCGTTATTAATAGGAAGGAGAGGAGAGGAAAGCTGCCCACGGCATCATAACAGCACGTACTCTACAGTATAAACCATAACCTTTCTGGACATTGGAGGACATTCGTTTAGTTTCACCTACTCTTCACGCCACTCTAGATGGAAGCCTCTATGGATGATAAACAAGAAAGTGAAGACACATGGCTCACCGGGAACCTGCATAATAGACGTATAACACGTGTTGTACATGACTCTTTGCTTCAACTATGGTAAACTGAGTATACTGGAAGTAATGCCCTCCCAGAGGGGTCCTCTTGGTCAGATGGTCTGCTGATCTAAAGGCCAGTACCTGGGCTATCTGAAAGGGAACCATGCGTTATGTTCAGTTTCCACACGTCTCAAGTTATTTCTTAAATATACTTATTTTCCACACAAGGTAGATCTAGTTTTAAAGAGCATGCTGGACTGGTGTCCCTCCTGCTCCTCAGGTGTGGGAGGAGTTGTTTTAAAGCCCTGCACAATGTTCATTCATACAAATGTCTCTATGGAGAGGCGCTGGTAGACTGATCTAGTATTCATACATCTGGGTGGACAGTTTTAGTCACATGACAATTTGAATAGCCCGTAATGGCAAATCACAGTCATACCTGGTGGTGAAATAGGGGCCCTTTAAAGCAATATAGGTCGCGTTGGAACTTGTATTGTATTTAGAACCGACATCCTGGGTAGTATAAATGTGTCCCAAATGTCCTACTTGTTCTTTTAAGATATGGGGCCATCTCTGCACTGAAGCATGCAATGGCCATATGAAAAGGCAATAGGCCTGTGTGGTAATGTTCACTTTCACGCATGCTTGTTTCACAGAAAAGCTCCAAAATCGACCTGGTAAAAATGAAACTTTGATAAAGCTTTAGTTGAAATTGAATTGTTGTGTTTGGTAGAGCGTTCAATACCACCTCGTACCTCCAGAGGCCGCTGTTGCACCACGCGTTGCGGTGTGGGAGGTAACCCCCCTCCATCTCTCATCTAGCGACACAACTTAATCAAAGTGGATAGATAGATTATGTTGAGCATTACATTTAATTGAAGTTCTTTAAATAACACTCGAGTGGTTGTGTGTTTGTTTAGAACAGAGAGAAAGAGCAAGTGTTCCTCTCTTGAGTGGTGAGCCTGCCTGCGTTTGTTGGTTGTGTGTGTGTCTATATATATATATATATATATATATATATATATATATATATATATATATATACACAGAAGGTTGAGAATATTCAGAAGAAAATAACGGTAAACTTTGTCACCATATGTTGTTTATCGATAATGTCATGGTCCATATGTGAAACACCAATGATGAACATCAACAAGAAACTTATTTTAAATGATTATCTTTAGTCTCCTTTGTCTCTCTGCAGTCGGCCTACAAGATAACGAACATCATGCGTTCTCTTACATGCTCCATTCATGCTAGGAATATGTCTGTGGCGTATAGGTGTTAGTGATGTAAGACTGCATTGTTTTGGGCCTAATATAAATGTATTCCATTTGGACTCTTTTGTACAACCAGCGTTAATAGCAACATACTTAACTGGAACAGTTATATTCACAGGTTCCAAGAGAAAAACAGTTTGATGCTAAAATAGAATCTCCTCTAAAAGGTCGTCCTCACAAAGGTAAATACAATAATAATAATTAATACTCTGCTCACACTGAGTGGTCTTCATTATCCATCAAAATACCAATCTGCATAACACAAGGTCTATAATCCAAATGGATTGGTCTCAAGGGTCAATGGAGGAGTCAATGGAGGGTCAAAGGTTAGTGGTCTGTGAGTTTGAGGCCAAACTTCTAGACATTGAATTCTCTGGAATATTAATAATTCTCAACAACAGACACAACTTGCTAAACTTAATATGATCACTCGGAACTGAAGGTGCTGGCAAAAATAATTTCCAATCACACTTCTTCCCCCTCTATTTATTTATTTAGATGTGCTACATTTTGTGTTACACAGGACCAGGTTTTTGGAAAAAATATGAATATGTTTTTTTTTTACTGTTTTACATCCAATGTTATTTCGTATCTCTCTTCTACTGCAGGAAACTCAGTGTTTCTTTCCTCCACCCATAGATGTGTTCTCCTGTCCCATAGATGTGTTCTCCTGTCCCATACATGTGTTCTCCTGTCCCATAGATGTGTTCTCCTGTCCCATAGATGTGTTCTCCTGTCCCATACATGTGTTCTCCTGTCCCATAGATGTGTTCTCCTGTCCCATACATGTGTTCTCCTGTCCCATAGATGTGTTCTCCTGTCCCATACATGTGTTCTCCAGTCCCATAGATGTGTTCTCCTGTCCCATACATGTGTTCTCCTGTCCCATACATGTGTTCTCCTGTCCCATACATGTGTTCTCCTGTCCCATAGATGTGTTCTCCTGTCCCATACATGTGTTCTCCTGTCCCATACATGTGTTCTCCTGTCCCATAGATGTGTTCTCCTGTCCCATAGATGTGTTCTCCTATCCCTGCAGGACATCGGGCAAACGTTCCCAAACCAACTGCACATTCCCACACGCGCTGCTTTGACCTTAGGGGCCGCCCTGCCCACCCTGGTGCTCTTGGTTTAGAAAGCATGAACAGACTGAAGCACACCTCTAAGGAGAGCTGGATCTGTGGTCCTGCCAGATGGAGGCAGAAATAATAATCAAAATAACATATTTGACCAACTCCTCCTTCATACGGTATACTAGCACAGTGATTGTAACTACGTATGACCTTAATACTGTCTTACTATCTATACTTGACCTTAGTATCCAAGAATAACAGCTTCTATACTCAAAGTTACGATTTAGACTTACCCTAGCAGCCAAATAGAACATCCTAGCAACCAAATATAACACCCTAGCAACCACCTAGACAACCATAGCAACAACAACAGCCACCCCCCCAGAACACCATAGCAACTGAGCAGAACACCGTAGCAACCGTGTGAAACACCCATGAAGCAACAGAACGCCCAAGCAGCCAGCATCCAAACTACAGCAGTACTTCATGTCACTCTACTGTACGTTTACAAGAAATACTTTACTGCAAGCTGCACACCACAATGACTCCGAAAAGGATACGTTTCTAGTTGTTTTCTCTTAAAAACATTCATTTTGCTCATAACGTGTATAAAGTTGTTATACACACACACACACACACACACACACACACACACACACACACACACACACACACACACACACACACACACACACACACACACACACACACACACACACACACACACACACACACACACACACACACACACACACACACGCTATTGTACCACGTGTGAAATGATTTAGAACATTAAACCTGTCACCGCAGAAGTTTAAGGTTTAACTACACGCCAGCTGCACACTATAATGTTTTGTGAAGAGAATTATATTTAATATTAATATTAATATTTTTATACTTGTATTAAACCTTCTCTGTTGTTTATCAATGGCGCTATACAGTCAATATGAAACAAAAAGCCCTCCTGAATAATACATGCACCTTAAATGTTCTTTAGTGAGGCACATCGCACTGTGGGTAAGAGTTTATACAATAAAACTTCAGATATGATGGATTATATATTTGGATTTTATGCATTTGACCCTGCATACTTCCGCATAATGCTATGGATGTGATGTATTGTCATCATTTTTAGTGGGATGAAAGTTATTTTTATCACAACCAATCATACAAGCAGTTTCACTGCTGTTTAACTATATATCCAATAGATCAATATAACTTGGTTGGTATATGTTATCACTTACGGCCATCAGCTGCAATACTAGAAGCTGATGATACTACTTTAATACTATAAGTTGTCCAAATCCCTTTGGTCTGGTTTTGTATTGTAGTATTTCGAAGCATTCATGACATACATACATGCATACATACAATCCAATCCAATACCGTTCACACACAAAACACACAACTGACTATTCTAATAGATAACTACATTATTCTGTCAGCATCGCGTTTGCTAAGCCCAGGTTGCTGTGAGTGACCTCTAGGTCCATATCATACCATCATCATATTATTCAAATGACCAGAGTCAGTCAGGAGCAGTACACTGGTCAACTTGGGAATAGTACAGTAGGTATCAGTGTGGCGGCCGGCCAGTAGAGGGCGCTGGGGCGCCGCCCACACCCTCTCCAACTAGAGAAGTATACTTTAAACATGTTAAACATAATAATGCGAAATAATTATAAAATAAACATTGTTTACTCGTACAATGCGCCCGGTATTCTGTCGGCGCCTATCAGCATTCATTAAAAATCGGTTCCTAATGTATCGGAGTAAAAATTCACTGTGAAAATGCCCGTCCAACGTGTGTGACGTAAGTCCTCAAACTTTTGTCAAGCATGTGACCTGCTGGCTGCGCTCTAATTGGTGACGTTCAGAACCCTCAGACCCTCCCACTTTCAGTTGGCAGCGAATCGTATTGCTTAGCTTTGTATGACGACGACACTATTTACGCCTGCAGGAAAGTTGGTTGTCAATCAGGGATGCAGACGATAGCTGAAATGAGTTGACCACCATTCTGTGCGTTAGGTACATTGTGTGTCGGTTGTTGCTGGGCTGTGTTATTTAAATATTTACTTTTTCGTTTTTTTAGTTGTAGGTTGCATATTTATTCAGCAACTGGCAATGTGTGGTGGTGGTGACCAGTGGTGTTGATTGATTGATTTGTCAGTTGTTGCACTCTCTTGACTGTTAATTAAGTATTAAGTGCCCTGAACTGATGTGCCCCTACTTCTGTAGCGTTATGATTAATTCTAGAGTGAGTTTTTCCCTATATGTCCATGCTTAATTCAACTGTTAATCCAGATTTTAAAGTTGATATAAAATTTAAAAAAATGCAAGCTAATAATTTAAATGACCACATTAAATATTAAACCAATTGCGTAATACTATCATACTTGTGGATGCTTTTTTTGTTACACATTCATTCACCCTTGGATGTGGAAGACGTATTCAGTGTCCTTCCCCTACCTGCTGGAGTGATTGACTTCCCATAATCCTCACTTCAGACCAGGACACAAAGGACAGAGGACTGAGTTTAGTGGGCAGTCCACCGGCCAGGGAGCGTCAGGTCAGGAGCCTAACACTCCCATTAACGGGAAGGCAGTAATACTGCAGGGATTTACTGCTGCTTTACGCTGGATTTAACATTCACCGGATTTCCCGGAGAAGGGTCTCTCTTTTCCATGAGCATAAAGAAATAGAGGAGGAAGACTCCTCGTGGGTTAAATGTGTTTTATCTTTGTCTTTCAGGTGACAGATTACTGATTCTAAGGCGAAAGTTACTTTTTGGTGATATATGTAAATATGGTTTAGCTTGAACAATTACGATCGCCCTTCAAACCCATAATTTGGTCTTTAAGAGAGTGAAAGCAAACTGTGGCTTATTGTCTCATTCCAGAAATAAAAAAGAGTCTCGTCAACAGCTAGTCCGTTCTGAAGACAACAACAAGAGCAGGTTGCTGTTCCTGACCCCCTGGGGCCCCTGAGGGACTACTTAGTCTAAACTATATTCCGCTCTCCTTATCCGTACTCTCGGTTGATGTTCACGGTCTTTGTCTGGCAGCACAGAAGGGAAGATGAGCGAATCCACCTCTGAAAGCACACCCCTGCTCTCTGCTCCGCACCGCGTCCAGCCACCCATTAAGACTAAACGTCTGGGGCCGAGGCCGCCTCTGCAAGCTATCGATCAGCTCCTGTATTAGCCCGGCTAGGACACCTACAGGGATGGATCCGGACCGGTCCGAGCCACCGGCATTTCATTAAGGGAAGCGCTGCAGACAGATGGCAGGGAAGTGGTAAAGGGCATCGGAGCCAAGAGCCGGGTAATCAAACTTGATGGCCCTTGGCTTCCGAGGGCCACTGTTCTCCGCCGCGGTCTGTAAAGATACTGGGTTTGTCTGCTCTTTCCGTCTGATTTAAGTTGAACCCACCGAGGGTGGGGATGCTTGATGTGAAAATATTCAATCCATGAAGGATTTTATTCAGAGCACGGCAGTATATGCAGATTTTAAACATTACCCATTTGTGGTGTAGTATGCACTGTGTGGACTGTGTTCATCTCCAACAAATATTCTTTCATTGGCTAGGTGATGTATATGCTTGGTTAAATTGTTTAGCAATTGCTATTAGCAATGGGCACAACAATCAATACATGCAATGTAATCCAAAGTTTTAGATCACATTGTCACTAAATATATTTTAATGTGAAGATGCCGTAACATTATCTATCTATCTATCTATATATATATATATATTTGTTATTGTGTAAAGTATTGTTATAGTATAGTGTTGTTTATATTATATAGTAGATAGTGTTGTTTATAGTATAGTAATAGTATAGTATTGTATCGTATAGTGTTGTTTATATTATATAGTAGATAGTAGATAGTGTTGTTTATAGTATAGTAATAGTATAGTATTGTATAGTATAGTGTAGTTTAATATTATAGTTTAAATTCATAATACGGGAGTGAATGCGGAGTCAGCCCTCAAAGTACTTCTTGCACATGGCAACTAAAGAATCTCGAAAATGTTCAGAAAACTTAATTGCAAGGCTAATCCTATCACATGCCCCATTTTTATATATATATATATATCACCGCCAAATGTGTTCTGTGTGACCCCAACGTCTGCCCCCCGCTTGACAGACCCACACTGAAACCTTTACTTGGAGAAGATTAGGGCTGGCAGATAAATATCAGATAAGATTTCTCATTATTTTGTAGAGGCAGGTAAGAGAAGCCAAACACACTTTAACAGACGCGCTTCACACCGCTACCTCCACAGCCGTCCACAATCCGTCCGAGACTCTAGATTACTAGTGGGAAAAAAGCGACTCCATTTGTACAAGTGGTGTTGGGGAGGGCTCTGGTAACCCCTTGGGTGGGTAATGCTGTATTCGTCTGTCTCTCTGTCACTTGTTGACTCTTGTCAATTTCCTTCCTTTTCTCTTTATCGCTCTTTCTTTACAATCTCCTCTGCTTAAGATTGTATCTCTCCATTTTTTATCTCCATCATTTATCTCTCCGTCTTTGGCACCCCGACGGAGTCTCAACCGATCCTCACTGTGTACCTGTGTCCTCATGCTCCTCGTTCTACGGAGGCTACTTGGCTTATCAACGGTACATTTCAGTAATCTTAACGGAATTACATTTTAGAACGTTTCATTGCATCATACAAAAAATACTTTATTATTACTTTATTATAATCAGCTTTTTAAAACTGCATTCCACATTTTCTAAGGTAGCATTTCAAATGCATTTCAATTGGGTTGTCATGGTTACTCTAAAGAGTCAACAAGGTTTTCCCTCCCAAATGACCCATATGGCTGTCCGTCGGCTACCCCTCTGGCATCCTAGACACGGTTTGAGTTTTCAATAGAATCGCTCAGCCACAGGCGGTTGAATGGGTTCTCTCATATTTGAATGCACAACGTCCCCCTGTCTGCCAGGGTCAATAAGGCACTTGACATTGTGGCTGAGACAATGCTTAAGTAATGCAGGACTTGCGAATGGTAAGGATAAGGATTTCCAACCGGGCCATAAGATCAGGGCAAACTTAGCAGCAAATGTCAGTTGTTGCTTTTGGTTTTGTTTGTTGTTCTTCCCCTGTTACGGCTCAAATGTATCCGGTCTCTTGTCTTTCTATCAAGCGGAGAGGGTTATAGAACAGGGATAATGGGCCCTAAAAGCCCTCCCATGACACACATGACAAGCATTACACATGACATGGGACACCATTAACCCCACCCTGTCCACACACACACAAACACACACTAAATACATTTATCTGAATATCAACAGAATGGTCTGAAATGTATTTAACTAAGCTATTGTGAAAAGAAGTAATAGATTTTGTCAGAGCTGTCAGACGGTTTCAGTGGTTCTCAACTGGTGGGTCGAGGGCGTTTAGAGTAGCAGAGCAGAGGCCAAACCTCACTTTTGAGAAAGAAGTTCATGATTAACTAATGTTTCAATGTTAATTCATGTGTCTATGTCTTACTATTTTATTTATTTTAGCCCCAATAGTTGCATCTTTTTATTCACTGAATGTTTTCAACAGCACATGAAGGCATTGCTGATTAATGCAATATTAGTAAATACTTTTGTAACTAAACATCTAATGACACATCATAGGTTCCTGAGGCTAGACTAGTTGATAACCGCTGCTTTGAGTTATATTTCCGCATCCTGAAATGCACCGTCTCTTCTTTCTGTTGTTATAAGAAAGGAGATCTCTGGTGCCTTTGAATCTGTGTTGAAATTATGCAGGAGCATGACTCCAAGCACTTCACAGACATTAGCTGTGACTTCCTGGTTGAACTTCTCCACGTTTTAGATTGGAGCAAAATCATAGAAGTCACAACACACCGGGAGACTTGGAAGACGCTTTTAATACTTGAATTCATGCTGTGTACTGGATCAAATGTAGCTCACAGACATCCACCCCTGGTCATTGGACGGGAATGGAGACAGCCACACTCTGCGGCTAATGGGAAAGCGGTGACTTTTGACGGGAATCATGCTGCTGACGACCAACATAGACTTGTCAGCACAAAGAACACTAGAAACGTTAATTCATCTAATGAAAATATGCCACCCGAGCCACGACAACAACCCTCTCTCTGAAGTTGCCACTTATGTTCTTTTTCCTTTTGCTGTAGACTTCGCAAAATTTGATGTGAACTGGGTAAGGATGACTTTGAGAAAATAATGTTTTCCTTGGGGGAACTGGTGTCCAACTGTGGTTCAGTCAATCCACGCAGTAATAGTAGTTGTAATTGTTATTAGAAGCTAGTGTAACACATGTGGATGCAGATGAAGCTGCATGTGGAACTTGAAGAGCGTAAGAGAAAAGTGAGACTTTGTATTTCTTGTCAAAACTATTTTAGTGTTAGGGACTGGAGTCAATGTCACTGACTAATTGATATTCATTGATAATCCCTGTTTTACTTATTGACACCGAAAATGTGAAATTAAATTACATTAGCTTTAATCTCTAGTCCCACCCACCAGCTTTCCAGCCCCAACCCACGGCTACCGACCTGAAGCGATTAGCACTCGGCCTCAATTGATTTCACACTCCAGTAGCAGAGCAGTCCCCAACAGAAACTGGAAGGCACATTAAGTTGCACAAATTAATTACCGCAATTTAGGTCTCACACTGTTTAGTGTAACGGATACAGACAGAGAGTGGGCTGGTAGTGTGGACAATGTTCTTCTGAGAACACAGCCGGAACACCGTATAGTTTCAGGTTTATTCATTTTACGGCTGTTCGGCCTTTCTTTGGCCTCTGCCGATAACATGTCAGTAGGCCTCTGTATTGATAAGATAACATGTCAGTAGGCCTCTGTATTGATAAGATAACATGTCAGTAGGCCTCTGTATTGATAAGATAACATGTCAGTAGGCCTCTGTATTGATAAGATAACATGTCAGTAGGCCTCTGTATTGATAAGATAACATGTCAGTAGGCCTCTGTATTGATATGATAACATGTCAGTAGGCCTCTGTATTGATATGATAACATGTCAGTAGGCCTCTGTATTGATAAGAAGAGGCCTTTTCTGTGGTGCTTTTGTTTTTCTACCTCTTTAAGTAGAAAAACAGTCCCAATATTTAACCCTCTGTCTCGCAAATAGAGAACAATGATGTGAAAGATAATGTCCTGCATGCCATCACTAAAAGGCCATAACGTCTAAGAACTCATCTAGGTTAGTATGTGATGTCTAGTTGCTATGGTTAACCCATAGAACATCTAACCCTGGTAAACTTAGAACCCATACAGTTAAAGAATCTTACCATAGACTGACCCATAGAACATCTAACACTGGTAAACTTAGAACCTACACAGTCAATGGATCCAACCATAGACTAACATAGAACATGGGTCGGCAACAGGCGGTCCGCGGGCCATTGGTGGCCCGCCAGCAATAATATTTGGCCCGGAAGATTATTTTGATTTTTTTTATTATTAGAATTTTTTTACAATGTCGAACCGACAGTCGCACAATGCCAGGGGCGATTTTGGCCCAGGTGCTGCGCGATGCATCTCCTCAGTCTAAACCGGATACTATGATTAATGCGTTAACGCGTTAACTTTGACAGCCATAGTTCTAATGCTTTGGTCCTCATATCAGCTACCAATCCAAATGTTCTGACTTTTCTTTTGAAACACGGAAATACGTTTCAATGTTGATGAGAATCACAACACAAACTCGCTAGTAAGTGCAATGTTGTGGGTGAGTCATCCCCACTGCTACCTAGTTAACTAGAACACTAGTAACCCCCACTGCTACCTAGTTAACTAGAACACTAGTAACCCCCACTGCTACCTAGTTAACTAGAACACTAGTAACCCCCACTGCTACCTAGTTAACTAGAACACTAGTAATCCCCACTGCTACCTAGTTAACTAGAACACTAGTAACCCCCACTACTACCTAGTAAACTAGAACACTAGTAACCCCCACTGCTACCTAGTTAACTATTCAGATTCAGATTCAGAAAACTTTATTAATCCCGAGGGAAATTAAGGTGCAACAGTTGACACAGGGGGAATAAATGCACACACAAATATACTAATAAACTAATAATAATTAATAAACTAGATAAATAATAAACTAGAACACTAGTAATCCCCACTGCTACCTAGTCAACTAGAACACTACCCCCACTGCTACCTAGTTAACTAGAACACTAGTAACCCCCACTGCTACCTAGTTAACTAGAACGCTAGTAACCCCCACTGCTACCTAGTTAACTAGAACGCTAGTAACCCCCACTGCTACCTAGTTAACTATAACACTAGTAACCCCCACTGCTACCTAGTTAACTAGAACACTAGTAATCCCCACTGCTACCTAGTTAACTAGAACACTACCCCCACTGCTACCTAGTTAACTAGAACACTAGTAACCCCCACTGCTACCTAGTTAACTAGAACACTAGTAACCCCCACTGCTACCTAGTTAACTAGAACACTACCCCCACTGCTACCTAGTTAACTAGAACACTAGTAACCCCCACTGCTACCTAGGTAACTAGAACACTAGTAATCCCCACTGCTACCTAGTTAACTAGAACACTAGTAACCCCCACTGCTACCTAGTAAACTAGAACACTAGTAACCCCCACTGCTACCTAGTTAACTAGAACACTAGTAACCCCCACTGCTACCTAGTTAACTAGAACACTAGTAACCCCCACTGCTACCTAGTAAACTAGAACACTAGTAACCCCCACTGCTACCTACATAACTAGAACACTAGTAACCCCCACTGCTACCTAGTTAACTAGAACACTAGTAACCCCCACTGCTACCTAGATAACTAGAACACTAGTAACCCCCACTGCTACCTAGTTAACTAGAACTCTAGTAACCCCCACTGCTACCTAGTTAACTAGAACACTAGTAATCCCCACTGCTACCTAGTTAACTACAACACTAGCAATCCCCACTGCTACCTAGTTAATTACTTTACATTGTTACTTTACTTTACATTGTTAGCAGGCTCACAAAACAAGCTGTGTTAGTTGACTAGCGATGTGTCATTAAATGTTTCAAAAGAAAAGTCAAAGCATTAGAACGTGTCACTTGTTTTAACAATCAATTACTTAAATTAGCCTTTGATTATGTTCTGGCCGCCATCTAGTGGCTCAGAAAAACATTGGCCCAAGGCCAAACTTACTTGCTGACCCCTGCCATAGAACATCTAACCCTGGTAAACTTAGAACCTACAAAGTCAATGGATCCAACTAGTTAACTAGAACACTAGTAACCCCCACTGCTACCTAGATAACTAGAACACTAGTAACCCCCACTGCTACCTAGTTAACTAGAACACTAGTAACCCCCACTGCTACCTAGTAAAGTAGAACACTAGTAACCCCCACTGCTACCTAGTTAACTAGAACACTAGTAACCCCCACTGCTACCTAGTAAACTAGAACACTAGTAACCCCCACTGCTACCTAGTTAACTAGAACACTACCCCCACCGCTACCTAGTAAACTAGAACACTAGTAACCCCCACTGCTACCTAGTTAACTAGAACACTAGTAACCCCCACTGCTACCTAGTAAACTAGAACACTAGTAACCCCCACTGCTACCTAGTTAACTAGAACACTACCCCCACCGCTACCTAGTTAACTAGAACACTACCCCCACTGCTACCTAGTTAACTAGAACTCTAGTAACCCCCACTGCTACCTAGTTAACTAGAACACTAGTAATCCCCACTGCTACCTAGTTAACTAGAACACTAGTAATCCCCACTGCTACCTAGTTAACTAGAACACTAGGAACCCCCACTGCTACCTAGTTAACTAGAACACTAGTAACCCCCACTGCTACCTAGTCAACTAGAACACGAATAATCCCCACTGCTACCTAGTTAACTAGAACACTAGTAACCCCCACTGCTACCTAGTTAACTAGAACACTAGTAACCCCCACTGCTACCTAGTTAACTACAACACTAGCAATCCCCACTGCTACCTAGTTAATTAGAAGACTACTTTACATTGTTAGCAGGCTCACAAAACAAGCTGTGTTAGTTGACTAGCGACGTGTCATTAAATGTTTCGAAAGAAAAGTCAAAGCATTAGAACGTGTCACTTGTTTTAACAATCAATTACTTAAATTAGCCTTTGATTATGTTCTGGCCGCCATCTAGTGGCTCAGAAAAACATTGGCCCAAGGCCAAACTTACTTGCTGACCCCTGCCATAGAACATCTAACCCTGGTAAACTTAGAACCTACAAAGTCAATGGATCCAACCGTAGACAAACCCATAGAACATCTAACCCTGGTAAACTTAAAACTTATACAGTCAATGGATCTAACCGTAAACTAAGCAATAGAACGGACATCTAACACTCTTGAACACAGAGTCCTATTAGGTCTTAATCTGGCCCGCACGTTAACAATGTTCTGTGGGACTTCCAAATATCCTGGAAGATTTGGGCGGATTGACTGACATCTTAAATGATGTAGTGGAGTACAGAGCAGAAGTACAGCCGTGGATGGGTTTCAACTGTCCTTAGTGTTTGGTACTGAGCTGATTCGTTGGGTGGGAGACGTCTGGCTTAGTAGAAGAACAAGAGAGATTACTGGAACATATAGAGCAAGAGAGCAAGAAACCCCGTCCTCCTCCTATGTGTAACAAGTTGTTACCCCTTATTGATAGATAGTATAGTATGTCAGAGACATTGAAAATTCATCATCACACTGAGGCATTATTCTATCAACTATGACCGCCCATGGTGTTCCTTATACACATGCTGCTGCAGTCCATTGTCACACACTTGTCCTGACCAATCAGCATTCACATGGGGAGTCTACACACCACATGTCACCAATGACGCCTCATTGTTTGTTTTCAGAATTCATTTCAGGTTTTCAGGTGCAGATGCCGGTTCAAGTAGCAGGTTATAAACCACAGGTTACTATGAGCTAATCTTCCATACGTCTCTGGCACAAGCAGCGACTCCAGTAGTGCCTTGTGTGTGATAAAACACAAGACTAAAAATACGTTTTGGTCTGACCACTAAGCCACACACACACACACACACACACACACACACACACACACACACACACACACACACACACACACACACACACACACACACACACACACACACACACACACACACACACACACACACACACACACACACACACACGGCCAGGCTCCCCTGGCTAGTGATCAGGGTCTGCCACCGCATGCATCACAGATGAGACAGAGTTGGGGCTATTTGAAATCAATGGGGTCATAACTGTGGCGTAAATAGATAGAAAATTGGTGTTGGCTGTGGGGGCCAGAGGAGCCCAAGGCCCCCATTAACAGCTGCTATGCAAGTGGAAGCAGCAGCAGCAGCAGCAGCAGTGGTGGTGGTGGTGGCTCCAAATTGAATTCCACAGCGAGAGAGATGGATGGTGAAAAATGGAAGAAGAAAAAAGAAAAGAAAAACATCAATGGGGAGCATATAAACTTAGAGCACCATGATTTGTTTTTACCCTGTTGAGAAACAACAGTACACACACACACACAGAGCATATTTTCGAGGCTATTTTCGACATGGATTAGCACTGTTTTATTGGAAAATAGAAAGGGATATATATATGAGGGACATGAGATATGAGGGCTGATTGGAGCTGTGGACGGTGGAGATGGTGGTGGAGATGGTGGTGGTGGTGGAGGTGGTGGTGATGGTGGTGGTGGTGGTGGAGGTGGTGGTGGAGATGGAGGTGCTGGTGGTGGTGGTGGTGGAGGTGGTGGTGGAGATGGAGGTGCTGGTGGTGGTGGTGGTGGAGGTGGTGGTGGTGGTGGTAGAGGTGGTGGTGGAGATGGAGGTGCTGGTGGTGGTGGTGGTGGTGGTGGTGGAGATGGAGTTAAGTTTCATATGTAATTTACTGATTGAATCTATGTATAAAATATAACTTCATAGTATATACAAATGTATTGCCTAATATATTTATTTACAACTGTTTGGAGTTTGGGTTTAGTGTCTAGAACTCAAGGACACAAGCGTCTCTAAATAAGTTGGAGCATCTTTTGGTAATTTGACACAAGGTCGTCTGCATATATGAAAACACAGTACATCTAGAGTCACTGAGCACATTGTAAACTTGTAAATGATTGCTTATTCCTTGGTTCAGTATTTTAACTGGTCTTGTGTTCACATTCCGAGACAGCTTGAAGGATCCCCCCCACCCCATTACGAGATCAACGTGTGTGTGCGTGTGTGTGTGTGCGTGTGTGTGTGTGTGTGTGTGTGTGTGTGTGTGTGTGTTAAGTCACATTGACACAATTGAAGATGATCATAAACAATGACTATCAGTGTTTCGTTTTAAGTCTTTTTGTTCCAAGTAGCTCCAGCTCCACTGCGACCACACTAAAGAAAACCTAGAAATCAATCAATAACCACAATTTAAAAAAAAATTGTTTTGAATACCTTTTCTCAGTTAAAAACAGACAACGACAACGCACGGTACCCACGGTAACCCCATCAGCTGTGAGGTGATTCAGCACTGCCCCACCTGGTTCATCATACACACACACACACACACACACACACACACACACACACACACACACACACACACACACACACAAGAGAGTCATCCTCCCAGCACCAGTGACCTGCCTAATGACCCGCATTCAAATGCGGATTCAAAATACAATGTGTGTGTGTGTGTGTGTGTGTGTGTGTGTGTGTGTGTGTGTGTGTGTGTGTGTGTGTGTGTGTGTGTGTGTGTGTGTGTGTGTTAATACAGGTGGATCAAACTCCTTTTACACAGAGCGATAATTAAATCAGTTGTCGTCGTCGCTGCGAATGACGACTTCTCCAATGAGTCGTGTAAAAAAGACTAGACTATGTAAAATGAAATAGCAAGAGATGTCTTGGTCGCCTTGAACCTGAAGAACAGTGAAGGTAAGCAAACAGAGATCACCCACCAACACCAGCTCCCTACATATTATTCACATGTCACTTTGTTGACATGACCGTTCTGGTTTTATAGTAGTCTCCGTTTAATAGAAACAAATGTTGCTTATCTTGTGTGGCTTTAAATAATGAGGCCCGCCAGATCCATCTTTTAACATAGGACACACACACACACACAAAGCTGTTTGCTATGCTGCTGGTATTTTTCCATTGTTCCGAGGAGCAGTAATGCGTTGCTCCATCGTGGTTGTGTCACCAAAGCCTTGTAGCTCCAACGCGTGCCTAATTGACATTCTTTTTATCCCACTAATTATCAACACAGATTTACTCGTTTGAGCTCATTAGCATGTTGTGTTTTCTATGGAGCGTCTCTGAACAGAAAGGTTAAAAGTCACTCGGTTCTCAAAACAACTGGGCTTTGTTTTTTTAATTGCTATAAAAAGTAAGAATCCTAGTTAACTATTTTCCCCGATGATCTTGTAAATGATCAATTATTTTTGTTGTACGTTATTTATCAATAGTTTCAAAGTGCTGGAAGCTGAAGGGCCACTTAATGCACACGTGCTACGGGCATTAATAGTTGTGATGCTGTTGCCATGGCAACAGGCCACAGCAGCAGCTCGTTCCCATGTAAAGTCTTTAACAAGCGATGCTATATGTGTGTTCCGGGTCTGTTCTGTATATTAACCGCCAACTTCATGTGTTGACAATTAGATGGTGCAACAAGACGTTATACCCTCCATCTGCCCCTAGAATGACACAAT
>CM051020.1:21030943-21045943 GCA_027704905.1 Muraenolepis orangiensis | reverse complement strand
TGGCAGTATACTACCAATTTAACACAGAATGTCAACATTCATTTTCTTGTTAGAATTCAAAAAATAAATATATTCCTCTCAATAAAAACTAAAACAAATAAAACGCTGAAAACTCACTCAATATACTTCCACCGTAATGTCCGGTTTTACCCAAATTAGTTTGCTTCAAATTGTTTGCAAAAACTCCTGAAAAAAAATCATGAATTCAATATTTAATTGATTTAATGAATAAACATTTTTTACAGAAATTGTGTGCGATATCAATCGAGTGTATGCATCAAGAAAACTTTTCAGAGCAAAGATGTCATTTGTGGTCCATTTATTTTCGTGTAAGGAACACGATGGCTATATATAGCTCCTCTGACACCTTCATTATGGGACTGGTGGGAGTCAGCTCCTCGTGGGAGGTCAGCTCCTGGTGGGAGTCAGCTCCTGGTGGGAGGTCAGCTCCTGGTGGGAGTCAGCTCCTGGTGGGAGGTCAGCTCCTGGTGGGAGTCAGCTCCTGGTGGGAGGTCAGCTCCTGGTGGGAGTCAGCTCCTGGTGGGAGTCAGCTCCTGGTGGGAGGTCAGCTCCTGGTGGGAGGTCAGCTCCTGGTGGGAGTCAGCTCCTGGTGGGAGGTCAGCTCCTGGTGGGAGTCAGCTCCTCGTGGGAGGTCAGCTCCTCGTGGGAGGTCAGCTCCTGGTGGGAGGTCAGCTCCTCGTGGGAGGTCAGCTCCTGGTGGGAGGTCAGCTCCTCGTGGGAGGTCAGCTCCTCGTGGGAGGTCAGCTCCTGGTGGGAGGTCAGCTCCTGGTGGGAGTCAGCTCCTCGTGGGAGGTCAGCTCCTCATGGGAGGTCAGCTCCTGGTGGGAGGTCAGCTCCTGGTGGGAGTCAACTCCTGGTGGGAGGTCAACTCCTGGTGGGAGGTCAGCTCCTCGTGGGAGGTCAGCTCCTCGTGGGAGGTCAGCTCCTCGTGGGAGGTCAGCTCCTCATGGGAGGTCAGCTCCCATGAGGAGTGTTCGACTCTCACACTTAGAAAGGTTGTCTTCTTACCCGTCTGCAGTCACACCAAACCAAACAATTACAGACAGCCTGAATGACGAACGACACACAAAAAATGTTTATAGAAATAATAATTTTCACATCCAAAATTATTGGCTATGCATCTGTGTGCTTGTGTGTGTGTGTGCCTGCACACGTATGGACATACACACACACAAGCACACAGCTCCTTTCAAGGTAGAACCCTTCCTGATACAGCCAGGTACATGGTTTCACCAGCTAATCCAGTTTCTATGAAACACTGGAATATCAATTCAGTTCGACCTCTGAAACAGTAATATATTCACGATGAACAAATATATTCGTATTCGATTTGATATTTCACATCGAGACCAAAAGTGAATTAGGACCACAAGTGTGTGGGGGACATTTCCATTTGCAGACACTGTTCATATAGCTTTTAGTGGAAGGACCGACTTTCATGAACACCAATTCTTGTATTGTGCAAAAAAATCCGTCCTGCTGCTCAGCCCTAAAAAAACACGGCTTTTAAAACCTTGTCAAACTAACGACAAAAGCGTATCCACTCTCAAGGCTAACCTTGTATTGATTCCCAGAAATCCATTCTGGTTTCCTTCAGGCTTTCAGAAAGCACAGCCTTCATCTCTCCATAGCCTCCTTTGGCTCCTTCTCTTTGTACTGCAAATCAAACCTGAGACACATCCGCACAGCCTCTTGTATAAGGATGTTGCTCTGCAATGTGGAAAACATCTCTCTCTCTCTCTCTCTCTCTCTCTCTCTCTCTCTCTCTCTCTCTCTCTCTCTCTCTCTCTCTCTCTCTCTCTCTCTCTCTCTCTCTCTCTCTCTCTCTCTCTCTCTCTCTCTCTCTCTCTCTCTCTCTCTCTCTCTCTCTCTCTCTCGTAGTACCTACTCATTGTGTTAATTCTCTTTTTTTTTTCTGTTAATTTTAATCTGGTTAAGAAATCACCGTGAAGAGCTGCAGCCAGGAGCTAGGGCCAGATAGAGTGGAGTCTCATTGCCAATATGGAAATGAACATGGAATATTTGTAAAAACAATACACAATAAATCCCCCCCAAAAAAGCCAGAGAGATAGGATTGATGGTTGTTTACATCACACTTCAACAAATAGCCACCACCCAACTGGCACAAACGGTTGGCAAGGGAAAAATGTAAATAGTCAATACACCTCAATATATCTCCAAGAGGAGGAGAAACATTACCATTTTTAACTTGAATCTTATAGGCCAGGAGACAAAGAAAGTGATAAATGGTAAACGTAATGAATTCAAACATTGCTTTGGTTGGCTAGAATACTCAAGAAATAATACATGCATCACATCAATAACTACTTGCTTCTAAGGACCTCTACACTTCTTCTTCTCAACTGTCGCCCTTGTTGCCACAGTTACTGTGAGCTTCAAGTACGGCACCATGCTGCATTGGCACGGTAACCGGAGAGCTTTTGAGCTTTTTCGCAACCAGCGAAAGCGCCACTGTGTTACTCTCTGGTAGGAACTCCACACATTGTTGTGACACATGGTGTCTCGTGGTGTCTCTCTGAGCGGGGCCGGTTTGTTTTAGTACGCATGTTAGACGCTAAGGAACGTAATGAGCTGCATTGGCCTATTGGGTCCTTGGGCTGGCCATGACATCATTGTGAATAAAGGCCTATCGTGCTGTACAAATATAACAGGTTCATGCAGAGGTCATCTCTTAATCAGGAATCCTGTGCAACAGTGGAAAAAATAACCCATACATACACAATTACACACCCCTGTAACCCCCAATATATCACACACACACACGCACACGCACACACACACACACACACACGCAGGCCTTCATCTTGTGCCCTGTATGCGGTTGCGTGACTGTTTGATCGTTATTGTGTGATCAGTCTTCTAGGCATGATGGATACGGAAAAACCGCAGGTGGTCCTGGCGTGGGTGGGGTGTGGGCGTGTGTGTGGTGTGGTGTGTGTGGTGGTGTGTGGTGTGTGTGGTGTGTGTGTGTGTGTGTGTGTGTGTGTGGTGTGTGTGTGTGTGTGTGTGTGTGTGGGTGGGTGGGTGGTAAATCCCACTACAGCCCAGTACACTAGAACAAAGTGGACAGGCTTCAGAGCATAAGCCTTGGCTAGCTTGATGAGCCATAGGTTCTCCACAACTACTAATGACTATTTGTCATTTGCATGATTACAATTATCGGATTCAGCATATTTCAACCTAAGACGTCATCATACTTGGATTTGATTAAATCAATAGCCATATTTTCGGGCAGAGGTTTCTCTTAAGAGAAGGTTTGTCTGTGGCGATGCTTTCCATAGGTACCTTGCTTGTACATGTGCCTTTGTTTGAATCAGATAGAATACATCGTATACATACTGTACCTGTACACATACTGTACCTGTATACATACTGTACATGTATACATACTGTACATGTAAAACAAACCTCTTCTAAGACACAGACAGAGGAGCAGGTAGATGGGGTTAGTCAAACCTAAGGGGGTCTGCCCTGCTGCTCATTACCAGACACTAATGTTATGCTAGGCCCATATGAGTTGGTTACAATTAGAGTAGACTATTCCAATGTGTCTGTTGATTCCATGTGTGTGTGTGTGTGTGTGTGTGTGTGTGTGTGTGTTTATGGGTTTGTGTGTGTGTTTGCTGGCCCTAAGCCAGGACTAAATTACCACCTGTGAGAGCATATGGAGGGAGAGAGATACACATACAGAGAGAGAGAGCAAGAGCGAGAGCGAGCGAGAGAGAGAGAGGGAGCGAGAGAGAGAGAGAGGGAGCGAGAGAGAGAGAGAGGGAGTGAGAGCGAGAGCGAGAGCGAGAGAGAGAGACAACACAAAAGCCCTCCCCCTCTGTGTCGGTGTTGTTCTCATTAGTAATGTCTTCATTCTTCTCCTACATGTTTTTGCTTGAATAAGTTATGTTTCTCCTCTCTCTGTCACTACATACAACACGATATATGTAGAATATATGTACAAGATAACAAAAAATAACAGCAGCGCAGGGACTCTGATAACAGCAGGTTAAATACGGTCACTTATTCAATAATTGTCTTCAGTACAAACAGCCGTGCACGTTTCCACAAATAGAAACTACTCATCATTGCCGTGAGTAAACATGATTGGACCTGCGTACGGTGGACAGATTATTATTCTAATTTGTCAGTGTACAACACAAGTACAGGACAGCTAAAGGAATGTCTCCTCTATTAGGAGCAGCAGTCAGCTATTCATCGTCTTGCTCAAAGACACCTCAACACAACACCGCTGTTAGGAGAAGCCGGGATCAAACGCTTTACCTCCTGAGCTATACAGAGAGAGAGAGAGAGAGAGAGAGAGAGAGAGAGAGAGAGAGAGAGAGAGAGAGAGAGAGAGAGAGAGAGAGAGAGAGAGAGAGAGAGAGAGAGAGAGAGAGAGAGAGAGAGAGAGAGAGAGAGAGAGAGAGAGACAGAGAGAGAGAGAGAGAGACCAACTAAGGGTATACACAAAGGGTATGACACTATCATTCACAGCATACATAGGACTTGCAGATTTAGAAAAGTTTATATATATATATACGTATACATATACACATACACATGTATATACATATATATATATATATCAGTGGTGAAGTGTGAGGGCCTTCAAGGTATTCAGAGAATACACTGGAACTCTCAGATGAAACAAAAAAAATCGAATGTACACACACACACACACACCACACACACACACACACACACACACACACACACACACACACCACACACACACACACACACACACACACACACACCACACCACACACACACACACACACACACATATATATACATGTATATGTGTGTGTGTGTGTGTGTGTACATACACATATATATATATATACACACACACACACACACACACACACACATATATATATATATATATACATACATGTATGTGTGTGTGTGTGTGTGTGTGTGTACATACACATATATATATATACACACACACACACACACACACACACACACACACACACACACACACACACACACACACACACACACACACACACACACACACACACACACACACACACACACACACACACACACACACACACACACACACACACACACCCGGCCAACCCTCTGATCTCCCTGGTCTTTGCGCACGATGGTTTTATTAAAGAGCATTTTGTAAAAGGAGCAGACCCCTTAGTCCACACCTTTCTACTCCATCACAAAGGAGGAGAGAACAGTGAAATCCATCTCATGACTCATTATGGCCCTGTGTCTCGTGTGCAAAGTAATTTGCCCTGGGGAAATACAGAAAGAAATCTGATTTTGGTAATCAATTTCCTGAAAATGTGATTATCTAATTCTCGATACAACCCGACACATCTCATTTCAGCCTCTCAAATCCAAAGAGAGACTGATCTCTGTGATGTGATGTAGAGAACGGCTTCCAGGACCAGGTGCTCTGCATACGCTCTCCCTCAGCCACACGCTCTTACGCTGACGTCCCAAAGCTCTGGGCACTGGAATCGTAATGCGTGGAGGGACTGAAGTGTGTGTGTGTGTGTGTGTGTGTGTGTGTGTGTGTGTGTGTCCATTGCATCTACTTGGGAGTTGACCTTTAACCTCCTGGGCCTTGGTGGGGATTACATCACATCTTCACTACATAGAAAACACAGGAAACATACACTTGGCAAACTGTGGCTATAGGCTACACGGTCTGGATCTGTTTAAATAACTAATTTTATGGTTATTATGGGTTAAGGGGTTAGAGTTAGGGTTTCCTAGGGCTACAGAGGGTCATGCTAAAGAAGGCACACCAGCGCCTCTATGCCCTGTGGTGCCTCAGGAAAAGCGGAATAGGTCAACGGTGGCTAGTGAACTTCTACCTCAGCACCGTAGAGAGCGTCCTGGCGAGTGGCGTCACCGTGTGGTACGGCAACACAGACAAGAAAGACATCCAGAGGGTCGTGAGGACGGCAGAGAAGATCATCGGGTGTGCACTTCCATGCATTGAGATCTGTAGGACCAGATGTCGGAAGAAGGCCATGTCCATAAAGGACTGAAACCACCCTGGGCTCCATCTCTTCTCCCCCTACCGTCTGGTCGCCGGTTACGCAGCATCCGTACAAGTACTACTAGCTTTAAGGATAGTTTTTATCCACAGGCAGTGACCTACTGAACTGCTAGGAGTGCTGCCACTATCATAACATGTCATTAACATCACACTATCATAACATGTCATTAACATTACACTATCATAACATGTCATTAACATGACACTATCATAACATGTCATTAACATGACACTATCATAACATGTCATTAACATTACACTATCATAACATGTCATTAACATGACACTATCATAACATGTCATTAACATTACACTATCATAACATGTCATTAACATTACCCTATCATAACATGTCATTAACATTACACTATCATAACATGTCATTAACATTACACTATCATAACATGTCATTAACATGACACTATCATAACATGTCATTAACATGACACTATCATAACATGTCATTAACATGACACTATCATAACATGTCATTAACATTACACTGTCATAACATGTCATTAACATGACACTATCATAACATGTCATTAACATTACCCTATCATAACATGTCATTAACATTACACTATCATAACATGTCATTAACATTACCCTATCATAACATGTCATTAACATTACACTATCATAACATGTCATTAACATTACACTATCATAACATGTCATTAACATTACACTATCATAACATGTCATTAACATGACACTATCATAACATGTCATTAACATGACACTATCATAACATGTCATTAACATGACACTATCATAACATGTCATTAACATTACACTGTCATAACATGTCATTAACATGACACTATCATAACATGTCATTAACATTACACTATCATAACATGTCATTAACATTACCCTATCATAACATGTCATTAACATTACACTATCATAACATGTCATTAACATTACCCTATCATAACATGTCATTAACATTACACTATCATAACATGTCATTAACATTACACTATCATAACATGTCATTAACATTACACTATCATAACATGTCATTAACATTACCCTATCATAACATGTCATTAACATTACACTATCATAACATGTCATTAACATTACACTGTCATAACATGTCATTAACATTACACTATCATAACATGTCATTATTTTTTACATTATTATTATTACATTATCATACTTTGCTGGACTTTCGGGACTCATTACTCATTACTGGACTGTTCTGCACTGTATTCATGATGCTACTGCACTACTGGCACTTTAAAATGCTTTTAAATGCTTTTTGCACAATTCAACACATGAACATATCATCTATCAGTCACTTGATTGTTATTTTTTTATTGTGTATAGTATTTTTATAGTATTGTTTTAGAAATTCTAACTGCGGGAGGGAATAAGGAAAAAATACTAGTCAGTTTAATCCCAATGCAGGACTGTGTCTTAACTACCTAATATATATGTGTACCAGAAGTATACAGCTACGGATACCTGGATGCAAATATATGACTATTTAAAAAAAAATTGTTTATTTTGCAATTTATCTTGTACCTAATAGTACTTGACGTGAAGGACAACAACATCTGTAGTCTCCTCTCTGGGAGCCACAGAGCTGTCTCTGGATGTAATCTCTGCTCTCTTGTCCCTTCACCCACACACCATCTGATTGGTGATTGTGTGTGCGGCATTCAAGAGAGGCGATGGTCCCTGGCCAGGTACCACTTACCCCCAACCTGTCAGCTGAAACACTGATAGATGAACCACAACTAGCATGTGCTCACCTTACACACACACACACACACACACACACACACACACACACACACACACACACACACACACACACACACACACACACACACACACACACACACACACACACACACACACACACACACACACACAGTTTGTAATAGTCCCTAGTCAAAAATGCCTTAAACAGAATGAAATACTTTTTCTATATGATCAGATAAGATTAATTTTTGGCATATGATCATATTCTTCTCAAACTGTTTGCTCTTACTTCATTATCCATATCCATTGCAAACATGAATTGAGACGCAATCTTCTGTATCCATATTACATTTTTTATTTTTCTTATTGAGCCAATAACCTTTTTCACGTATTTTGCTAGTTATTTCCTTATATTTACCTCCCCCACCACACCTCATCCTCCACCCAGATTATTATTATTATGGTTGTCTTGTTTCCTCTGAATGAAGCTTCATGAATATTGTAATCAACCAACCTATGTGTGCGTGTGCATGTGTGTGCGCATGTGCATAACTGAATTGCGAAGCATTGACGTGTGCATATGTTATATACTTGAGTCATGCAGTCAGTCCTGCTATACGGTAGTCCTCTCTCCTCCACAGGGAGGGAGAGGTCAACAATCCACTTGTCAAGAACCATATTCCGTCTCCTCTAGCGGTGGTATGGTCGGTGTGTCAGTAGTATGTCAGTAGTATGTCAGTAGTATGTCAGTATGTCAGTAGTATGTCAGTAGTATGTCAGTATGTCAGTAGTATGTCAGTAGTATGTCAGTATGTCAGTAGTATGTCAGTATGTAAGTAGTATGTCAGTAGTATGTTAGTAGTATGTCAGTATGTCAGTAGTATGTCAGTAGTATGTCAGTATGTCAGTAGTATGTCAGTAGTATGTCAGTAGTATGTCAGTATGTCAGTAGTATGTCAGTATGTCAGTAGTATGTCAGTATGTCAGTAGTATGTCAGTAGTATGTCAGTAGTATGTCAGTATGTCAGTAGTATGTCAGTATGTCAGTAGTATGTCAGTAGTATGTCAGTAGTATGTCAGTATGTCAGTAGTATGTCAGTAGTATGTCAGTAGTATGTCAGTAGTATGTCAGTAGTATGTCAGTAGTATGTCAGTAGTATGTCAGTAGTATGTCAGTAGTATGTCAGTAGTATGTCAGTAGTATGTCAGTAGTATGTCAGTATCGGATGATGATCGTCGGAAGCCGTTATCAGTCTTTCTCCTACTGTGGGGTCGTTTGTACGCTCTGCCAGCTGATCTCTCATAATGTCGTCCTGTAGCCACATTTGCATACGCTAGCCAAACCCTGCAAATGGGCGATGTGCCGGTGAGCTGACTCACCCTCTCGGTCTGAGAAACTGAATCCTTGGTAGAATCATGTTTTGCGGGGCAGCCAAATGTCCAGACAGTAGCCTCACACAAGACCGTAGGCAGCGGCGTCTCCGAGGCACTTTAAAGTCCTCTGACCCTCGATGCCGAGACAGTGATTCAGCATGGCTCGTTTACCAGCCAGCGCGTCCACATTGAGGACCGTAATGTAGGTCTCGAATGCCTCATGCCAGCGAGTCCACGGAGCGGGAGGCTCTCCGGGCCGCGGGGGGGAACATCCATGCTCGTCACCAATGTTTTATGCTGATAAAACATACTCAGACACCGAGTTAGCACGTGCGACTTTTACTGGAGACTTAGTCAGAACAGCTTTACGGCAACATGTTGCAACACAGGTACATCGTAAAGCATGTGTCACGTTAGTTGTGACAGCACACACAACAGCAGGTACAGCAAGTCTCCGTACGCTAATAGTGTTGGAACATAAATGAGTGGAGTCAGAATGGGCGCCCTGCTCATTACCTCAACGTCCAAATGGACCGGAGGTCATGTTTTCACCGCTGTCGTTTGTTTGTTTGTTTGTCTGTTAGCAAGATTTGTACATAAAACATTATGTATGGAATTGAACAAAACTTAATGGTTCGATAACAAATTTTGGAGAAGATGCGGATCTAGGGGACGATTTTTGTGTGGCGGAGGTAAGAGTCTGTACTGCCGTCTTCTGGTCAATTCTGTGATGTTGATGTTTTTTTTATATTACCGACTGTGTTTTTTTTAACTCATACGAGGGTCCACTTATTTTGCAACTTCGGCGTACTCTGTGGCATATTGGTTGGAAGAAGTTGCTATCAAATCAGCTCTGCGCGCACGTGCGTGTATATATCTCCGTCCACTAGCATCATCATGACAAGCCATCACTCCTACATGCTGGGAAGCAGAGCAGGGAGACCAAGCAGACAATGTGTGTGTGTGCACATGTATGTGTTGTGTGCAAGCACGGTTGTGCATGAACATAGTAACATGTGTGTTGTCTGATTGATTATCTAAACTCTGACTGTATTAGGCCTTATAGAGCACACAATATATAACACACACACACACACACACACACACACACACACACACACACACACACACACACACACACACACACACACACACACACACACACACACACACACACACACACACACACACACACACACACACACACACACACACACAGGGACTGGATTTATTATCCCACGCCGACCATTCAAAGTAACGGCAACAAGTAATGAATCCCCAACAGACATAAAGAACGGCTGTGTGTCTCTGACTCACAGGCAGGACGTATAAGAGGGAGGGGGGGTGGGACATATAGTGGGGGAGTGATGGAGAGACATATGCTGTTGGGGAGTGATGGAGGAACAGATAGTGGGCGAGTGATCACTCCCCACCAGCCCCGACCCCCCCAGCCCCCAAAAAAGAGTCATGCACTCGCAACCTTCGATGCCTCTTGCTAAGATGATGCCTCATAGATCTGGGTGCAGGCAGCATGGAGATAAGGTAAACATTGTTCATTTGCATATCCTACCCGCATACTACTCTATACTCTATCATACTACACTATCCGGATCCTTCCACTTAGCATGTCCTCTTATCACTTTTTACTAGTGTACTAGTTGTAGATTGTTTGCTTGTTAGTTACTAAGATATTGTTCTATTGTTTGCCAACTTATTGTACTTCTACCTGAGCGCTGGCTCAGTTCTTGGAGTCTTGTTGGGAATGAAATGCACTTTTGACTTCTGGTGACGAGTTGTTCTCTTACCTTCCTTTGTTGAATGCACTGTTCGATTATATTAGAGAATCAAGCACCAGACCTTCTCCTCTGACTCTCTTCACCTCTCTGTCCCTATCTGACCCTTCATTTGCATGCTTCCTAATGCTACCTTTTATTGATACTTGTTGTTCAGTCACGTACGCGCATTTAGTAATGTGCCAATGACTCATGACTCTTTAAAGAGCACTGCCTTCTGCCTGGTGATGTTCCTGTTGGTTAATGGGTACAAACGTAGTTAAAAATGAACATTTGTTCGTATTTTAATTGATTCATTCATGATTTATTCATTTAATTTGTATTGGCGTTCTATTATTGAAACTGACATCTTGATATGAGTTTTAATATGTTTGACGTATCTTATAATGCATATCCGTGTTTACGTGGACCAGAATATCCTTGGTTCTGTGATCTCAGCGGGGGGGGGGGGCATGCATCTGTTATCTTGTCTGGACACACAGAACTGGCAGGAAACCACAGGGAGGCTGTCCCAGCAGACAGACAACCCCCCCCCCCAGAGGCTGTCCCAGCAGACAGACAACTCCCCCCCCCCCAGAGGCTGTCCCAGCAGACAGACAACCCCCCCCCCCCCAGAGGCTGTCCCAGCAGACAGACAACCCCCCCCCCCCCCCCCTCCCCCCCAGCCGGGTACAGGACAGGAGTATATCCGGCGTGGCGGAGTGTGACACTGGACCACCACAGTTAGACAAGACCCCACGGGACAGGGTGTGTGTGTCTGCATGTGTGTGTGTGTGTGTGTGTCTGCATGTGTGTGTGTGTGTGCATGTGTGCATGTGTGTGTGTGTCTGCATGTGTGTGTGTGTGTGTGTGTCTTGGTGCTTGGAGAGTAATTAATTGTGAGAGATTCATTTGAGGCTCACAGCGGAGAGCTGGTGCAGAGACCTTTGTGGCATGTGGGGGAGGGAGGGAGGGAGGGAGGGAGGGGGGGAGGGGAGGGAGGGAGGGAGGGAGGAGGGAGGGAGGGGAGGGAGGGAGGAGGGAGGGAGGAGGGGAGGAGGGGAGGGAGGGAGGGAGGGAGGGAGGGAGGGAGGGTATCCAGCGCCATCAGACACATGGAGGCAACCACACAGACAGGCAGATATCAGGGCTGCTCCGCTGAGCCAAACACCAGAGAATCACACACACACACACACACACACACACACACACACACACACACACACACACACACACACACACACACACACACACACACACACACACACACACACACACACACACACACACACACACACACACACACACACACACACACACACGATGTATCTAGACACAAAATACAAATACAAATGACCTGTGAGCAATTGTGTTTAATTAAATAAAATACATGTGATTTAAAAAACAGAAAAAGGACATAAAGTAACGTGCCATGAGCGTCGTTACCTCTGAGGACTCAAGCTGTTGAGCAGCAGATTCTCTTATTTATGGACGTTAGTTCATGTGTTTTCTGGCTTCACGCTGAACTCTTGCCAAGGACATGTTTGACATTGTTTTCCCAAAATGTTAATCTTTCTGGAATAAGGGTTGAATGAAAATGAATAAATAAAAAAGTACAATAAATATAAAAAAAGTACAATGAATAATTATGTAAGAAAATAACAAGCAATAATTACCGCAGAGTAACTGCTCTCGCGGGTGGAGGTCTTCAGTACCCAAATCCCTACAGGATCCCAGACCGACCGGGACGGTTCATTACGGTCAGCTGGGTCTCTGACACATGGAGCAGCACCAGTGAGTCAGAGAGGAGGGGAGACGCTCTTCAACCAAGGTTAAAAAATAAGCTCAAAGAAAATGAATATGAAACCTAGCAGCCCTTCATCTGTCTGGGCCTCCTTCATGTTAATTGTAGAGAAAGTAAGAAGAAAAGGAAGTAAGCACTTGTTACACTTAGTTTGCAGTTACTGTTACGGTTAGTAAATTACCCGACCCTCTCGGACATGCACCGGGTAGAGTCTGGAATACCTCTGACAAAAGCGGGTTGGTTAAATATATATATATATATTTAAAAAAGATTATCGGATACAATTAGATCCGATAATGGCATCAGCAGCAAATTTCCCCTGGACCATTTGGGTTGGGGTTGGTCATGTTGGACCTGTAAAGACCTCTAGTCTCAGGTTCAGCTAAGCTAGCCAGCAGATCAGTAGCTGGCTAGCATCCACCCCACTTGTATTTCTCAAGACACGGAAAAGTCTGAACATTTGTTTCCACCATTGGAACCTATGTGCGTTTTTGGGGTGGGATAAGCCACACCCACTGCCACGCCCCCTTTGGCTGATTGGCATGAAAAGTGAATCTCTTCCGACCAACATATCGATCATTTGGTGCAAATCTGTACTTACACACAACCAAAACAACACTATAATCTCCCCCACTATGACACACTTGGACATAAGCACTTTGTCTCACACCAGAACAATTTTGGTACTTTACTTTCTTTTCCGAGAGACACTTTAGCTCTATTTAGCTCTATTTAGCTCTATTACCTCTAAGTCCTCCTGTCTCGGTCAAATCTCTGGGACTCTCTCTCGCTCTCTCCTTTGCTCTCTTCTTAGCCGGGCTTTAAGGAGTCAGGTCCTTGAGTGTTTGCCAGAGAAGAAGGGTTTGACCTCAGTTCTACGGGGTTGGGAGTGAACAAACAGAGTCCCAGAGAAATTGAAATTAATAATGTAGGCCTTAATATGTCGACTCAACTTGGATGATGGCTTCAATAAGATATGAAGAGTACAGTAGGAGGAGAGAAATGACCCTCCGTGGACCTTCCATTTCCTACCGCTTGTTCCCTTCCCGGCAAACACATTACAGAACGGACGTCATTTTGGCTCACTTTTCACATCCAACCAAATAGAAGCAGGGCTCAGAATCCTCCATCAATCCTGTTGGTATCGGACCCCCCCCGGACCCTGTTCACACTCGCCATTAAATGTTATCCATTCACAGCCACCATTTGGGGAGATATCCAGCATATCCGCATTGTAAGTAGATTGTGTGGCTTCATAAGCATCACAGGGAGGGCCTGGTATAAGCTAGTGATACAAAAAAGACGTGGAAAGACTAGAAAATGTCAAATTAAAGGGACAATATGCATATTTGTTTTGGTCGTCACTAACTTTAAGGCTATATGGATCTAGATGAATAGCTCCTTGTCCAATAAGCATCTCACCATCAAATGTTCTCACCAAAGTTGTTTGATGATCCCAGAGAAATGGTGAGGGAGGAAGATGAGGAGGAGGAGGAAGAGAAGAGGACTATGAGGATGAAGAAGATGAGGGAGAGAAGGTGGAGGAAGATGAGGAGGAGGAGGAAGAGAGGAGGACTATGAGGATGAAGAAGATGAGGGAGAGAAGGTGGAGGAAGATGAGGAGGAGGAGGAAGAGAGGAGGACTATGAGGATGAAGAAGATGAGGGAGAGAAGGTGGAGGAAGATGAGGAGGGGGAAGAGAGGAGGACTATGAGGATGAAGAAGATGAGGGAGAGAAGGTGGAGGAAGATGAGGAGGAGGAGGAAGAGAGGAGGACTATGAGGATGAAGAAGATGAGGGAGAGAAGGTGGAGGAAGATGAGGAGGTGGAGGAGGAAGAGAAGAGGACTATGAGGAGGATGAAGAAGATGAGGGAGAGAAGGTGGAGGAAGATGAGGAGGAGGAGGAGGAAGAGGAGGAGGACTATGAGGATGAAGAAGATGAGGGAGAGAAGGTGGAGGAAGATGAGGAGGTAGAGGAGAAAGAAGAAGGAGGGCTATAGCAGCATGAGGAAGAAATATGCTTTGAAGGGAGGTCCTTTTTTACCCCCTGTCTTTGTCTATTTGTCTTCTCTCCCTCTCGGTGTCTCACCCTTCCTCCACCTCCTCTTCTATCGGGAAATGGAGGATTTGTTAAAAGGTCGCGACAGATCAAAGTCTGGGAGCATCAGGCAACCTGCCAGGGAGGAGGAAGAACACATGAGGTGGGCTGGGGTAGACTGGACTCTCATGAACATGAGAGCAGCATTGTTGT
>CM051020.1:20983443-21025943 GCA_027704905.1 Muraenolepis orangiensis | reverse complement strand
GTTGGCTTTTCCGTCGGTGATCCATGTTTCTGACCATCAGAATATAGAGATATTCAGTTATTACACCAAACAGTTATTAGACCAAATAAACATAGCTTACAGCGTCTTACAAACAAGGCGGTGGTTCCTTCTGCATTCAGCCCACGCCGTCGGAGGGAGGCTTTAAGCAGCTAGATTTCCATATGGATTTTCTTCATAGCGAAGATCCAGCCATGGCTTTAATTAGACATCCCTGGTCCTGCCAGGAGGCTGCTCCTTCAGCAGAGACTTCTAATGGTACCACCTATCTCCATTAAACAGGCTCTGGCTCGCTCTCGCTCTCTCTCTCTCTCTCTCTCTCTCTCTCTCTCTCTCTCTCTCTCTCTCTCTCTCTCTCTCTCTCTCTCTCTCTCTCTCTCTCTCTCTCTCTCTCTCTCTCTCTCTCTCTCTCTCTCTCTCTCTCTCTCTCTCTCTCTCTCTCTCTCTCCTTGTCTGAATCGTGATTAGATTGGTACGGCCAAACCAAACTGAGACTACTGTCCTGTACTTTCCCCACTGTGACATATCCTGTCTGCTAAAACAGCATCTTATCTTATCTTATCCACCTTGCGAATGACATTAAGAAGCATTTCACTACAGTACAGAAGCGTCAACACACGGCTCAGGTTTGAGCTTTGATGAGGAATCGCCACAGCTGACCTCGTAGAGACGGATCTCCTCCAACACAAGAGTCTGATTGGATCATTAGAAATGGGGCATGTATAATTGATGCACAATTATGCTAATGTTATTATATTTTCTTGCCCTTTTTTCCCGAGCAGAATTAAATACATCATATTGAAACGTTAATTATTTACAAGCACAGAAATGTCGTTTGATAGGATGAAAGAGAGAGAGGGTCGAGGAACGGCGGAGGGAAAGAGGTTTGAGTCCAGACCCAAAAGGAATTCAGTTCAACGTTGAAGGTCTGATGTAGTTTGAGCTTGAAGATGGAAAAGAATAATCATGATATTAAATTATGTGAAGTGATGGACAACAGAAAGCCCTCATTTACTTCTATCCATGTTATTAAGGGTAATCAAGGTGTTCATTAAGCGTGATGGTGCGGCTGTTAATATGTAATATTGAATCATCCCACATTTAAACACATTCAATTAAATACATCAATATAACAATAGTGGAGTACTAGCATTTCATGTTAAGTCTGAATGTTTTGTATGTGTAAAGCAGTGCGGTTCAGAAGCAGGTACTGCCAGGTCTTCTTCCAGTCATCGAACGTGCGTCGCCCCCCCCCCCCCCCCCCCCCTTGTGAAGCAGTAGCCACCGGTAGCATCCGCTGGTCCATCGCCATGACAACTGGACAGCCGGAGGGGCGGTAACATGACCCGCGAGATCCAATCAGGCGGCTGGGATCCGATTACGTTTCAATGAGACGTGATTAGCGCTCCCATCAGGTTGACTGCGTTATTATCCCGGGATGTGGGGGGGGGGGGGGGGGGGGTGTGGAGGACCGGTCGGGTCTAAAGATCTTTAAAGCGTGTTCAGTCTGTTCTGAACAGCCGTAGGAAGCTCCGTTCCAAATAGGCCTGTGGTGAACGGTTTGTCTTTTATTTCGCGTGAACATTGAAAGGGTAAAGGAGACCATCTTTCCGCTGGCTGATATTCCTTCTGAGTATCTGGTACGACGAGTCCTCCTGCATCACATCCTTGACCTTAGATATACACACTTTTCTTTGCGAGCAAATATAACATTTCATTAGAGTAGAAAACAAAGGCACACACATGCCATGTATGTATGGGATTATCCAGCTTTGAGTTCCATTGATTAATATTATACACATTGACTTGGTAAGATACACTCTGAAACAAGGTTTTCAACTGCTAGGTTTCTCAGTGCAGAAACAAATTGATAAACATAAAGTATAAAAACACAATTAATGAGCTCCAACTCTATCTCTCTTTCTCTCTCTCTCTCTCTGATGTTAATATCTCATTCCATTGATTGCAGGACGGTGGTCATAACAACCGGTACTATTGACCAAGAGGCTTCAACACACCGGCCAACCAGCAGTTAAGTCAAGTCAAGTCAATTTTATTTGTATAGCCCTTAATCACAGTTATAGTCTCAAAGGGCTTCACATGCCACATGTTTACAACAGTCAGACAGTTAAGTCGACACAACCCCCAGATGCAGCCCTCGGTCCATCCTCTATCCCCATCCTCTATCCCCACTCTCTATCCCCATCCTCTATCTCCATCCTCTATCCCCACCCTCTATCCCCACCCTCTATCCCCACCCTCTATCCTCTATCCCCATCCTCTATCCCCACCCTCTATCCCCATCCTCTATCCCCACTCTCTATCCCCATCCTCTATCCTCTATCCCCATCCTCTATCCTCTATCCCCATCCTCTATCCCCACCCTCTATCCCCATCCTCTATCCCCATCCTCTGGTCCATCCTCTATTCCCATCCTCTATCCCAACCCTCTATGCCCTTCCTCTATCCCCATCCTCTATCCCCTCCTCTGGTCCATCCTCTGGTCCATCCTCTATCCCACCCTCTATCCCATCCTCTATCCCCACCTCTATCCCCATCCTCTATCCCATCCTATCTCTATCCCACCCTCTATCCCCACCCTCTATCCCACCCTCTATCCCCACTCTGTATCCCCACCTCATCCTTCCATTTTTTCTTTCTTTCCTTCCATTATTCCTTTGTTGTCATTTTATTCTCTGTAAAGACAAAGACAAACACAGTTGTAATGTATATATGAATTGTAAGGTGATTTGAGCCCGTAGACTTTATACAACAGTCTCTTAATCAGGACGAGTAGTGGAGGCTACTTCTCGTTACCTGAGAACAGTCGTCTCTTCTCTCTGCTACAGACGCATCACCCGATTAACATGGAGCACTCCATTCTCTTAGAAGGTGGTTAAAACAGATATTGGGTAGTAGTTCAGAGACCATTTTCATTCAGAAAATGTCTGCAGAGCAGACATGTGAATTGATAAGAGATCTTTCACATAATACAACACCATAAATAAGTGTTTTTTTGTGATGTCTTTCAAAAAAACACGGCTGGGGAAAAGAGTAAGTCGTGTCATGTAGTAAGCAGTCATGTTGACTTTGCGACTCGTGTCAGAAAATGAAACAGAAATGAAAAAGTTCTCTAGATACGGAGCTGCTCTGATATCTAACAAGAGAAGCATTCTCTGCTTCTCTTTTAGTTTATTTCCTCGTCTCAGTCCCTGTCTAAGTCGGTCTTCGATTCTGCCCATCTTGGTGTGTGCGCGTGTGTGTGTGTGTGTGTGTGTGTGTGTGTGTGTGTGTGTGTGTGTGTGTGTGTGTGTGTGTGTGTGTGTGTGTGTGTGTGTGTGTGTGTGTGTGTCAGAAGTGAGAATATGTTCTAAAGATGAAGTGATTATACAGAAGGAAAAAGTGGATAGAACCGAATGGTGACGTGAAAAGAGACTAAAAGAGAACCATGCGTCATTGGAATCTGGAGGGAGCACGTTCTACTACTACTACTACTCGTGGTAGTAGTAGAACTAAGAGATAAATATATATAATCCAAACCATTTTTTAGATTTTAAGATGCAAATCTATTTCCCTCATATCTAGACAAACATGACATTCATATTCTGCTGGATGTCCGATAGTCAAAGTATTGATTTGACTGCAGTCTGCAGTCGCTGCTGCGATGCAAACAAACCAGCAGACAGCCGCTCAGACGTCAGCCGATCCCCAGCTGATGCCCCATCTGGTGTCACTGATGAACGACGCGGTTGGCCGTTTAATAACATCGGGATCTGGCCTATCGATAGCTCTAAAAGCACGGAGGACATATTATGGCAAGGGACGCATACGCTGAAAAGCACACGACCACTCTAGTGAGTAAAGGTGATGTGATTCATCCTGGCCTGGTAGGATCTGATGGACCGCCACTCTGGAGGAGGAAAGGGAGGGACTGCTACAAGATCTTTATGGACGGGGGCTGCAGATGACAAGTTTCAAAAGCACAAGACTACAGGACTACATTCTATTCTATTCTACTGTTTATAGGACAACCGCAAAATTTGTATATACAATGTTTTTTATGGCGTTTTTTATATTTTCTAACCTGTTTCATTTTATTTACATCATTTATATTTTGCATTGTGTGTCTTGCATTGAGTGTCTTGAGGATTGCTTAACAATTTTGTTGTTTCGATGACAATAAAGGCATTCTGATTCTGAGAGACATACAAGCAAAAATGTAAAAAAAGCAATAAATAGTGAGCACCTTCCTGACTGAGGGGGACACATACTGTACTCTTAGTGTCATGTACCTTTAAAGAGCAAATTAAAACTATTGTTTGTGACTACTTCCTCTCTGGCATGACTCATGGCACCACAGCGGAGGAGGGTTATGGTGAATCATGACCCACAGCTGGACACCAGACGCCGTCTGTGAGCCGCGGTCGTACTTCAGCTTCCTGTCATGTGATGGAGCTGCCGGCACCCATTAAGGAAGGCGCTGGCGGTGTTAAGGTGGTGGTGGTGGTGTGTGCATAATAGCTTAATGAACGAGCATCACACACACACACACACACACACACACACACACACACACACACACACACACACACACACACACACACACACACACACACACACACACACACACACACACACACACACACACACACACACACACACACACACACACACACACACACACACACACAGCCCCCAACAAGCCTCAAAATGGCTCTGATGGATTGCTGTGGGGCTCCTGCTTCATTTTGTGCCCCAGACCATAAAGGGAGGCTGGTCAGCAGCTCACTGGTCAAACATCTATTCTCCTCCTCCTCCTCCTCCTCCTCCTCCTCTCCTCCTCCTCCTCCTCCTCCTCCTCCTCCTCCACAGTAAATCTCACAGCTCCTTTACCCTCCCTCCCTCCCTCCCTCCCTCTCAAACTACGTCTCTGTGCTCTCAGCGCTGCTCTTCCGCAGTGCTGTCTTTGAGTTCTGGAGGTCTGTCAGTCTGTTGGCAGCTCTCCACTCCACGTGACCCAAACAGGTGTCACCTGAGTACCACCGCCACACGCCACCAGGAACATGGGGCTCCATCATGTGGCCTCTTTTACAGGCTGGATCATGTCCAAAAGGGGGTGGAACAAGGTAACCACTGTGCTAACGTATCACAGGGGTCCACAAATGCACATCATCCCTCCCCTTCAGATCATTTATATAAAGAGGTAGTTTATATGAATACGTGTTTCAGTGAAGAACTATAATGCCCCTGTCCGGTTGTCACTTTCAGCTCAACGACATTATTGCTAAGGGGGCGGCAGTAGCTCAGTCCGTTGGGACTTGGGTCGCCGGTTCAAGTCCCCTACACTGCTCCCCTGAAAATACAAATACAAAATACTAGGATGGGTTAAATGCAGAGGAACACATTTCACTGTGTGTATGTATATGAATAGGAATAAAGAGGCATATAAACCAGATTTGGATTTAGATTAGACTTATTTCCTTTGTCAGCATCTCATTATTGGGTTAGGGTTAGTGTCGGGAGAGGACCAAGATGGACACATAAGCTCTTGAGAATTACATTCACGATACATTGATGTACTTAAATACACACGTACTCCATACAGGTCCTAAAATGTAAAGCACTGTGAAATCGTATGGCTATATGTTTGTAGCACACATTTACTGCACTAAATCATGCAAAATGACCATGACGGCTTCTCCGACAACCTTTCTACAGCCGGTGTGTTTTCGGTAAATTTCCATTCCTGGTCAGAACTGTCCCTCTCCGAGCACCCCGGGTGGCCAGATATGAAACAAATTGGCAGTGTGCTACAGCCATGGAAGCAAGCTGGATCAACTGAGATTGTACTAGATTCTATCCAACCAAAAATGCCTCGTCCTCTTTCAGAAAGCTGTGCTAAAACACGTAGTACATCTTGGGGAGTTGCATTTGGATGGAAACGGAGACAGCTCAGAGCCCAGAAGGATTTCAGGAATGGATGCCTCAGTTCCCCCTGAATCATTGAGCTTCAGATAATGTTGGCTTATATCCGTGTGATCGTAAACACAACCAGACAACATTGACAAAGCTGGTTTATAATTTGCAAACAATAAAGCAATTGCAAACATTCCCATTAGCTGATCAACTTACAGTGTAGTGACTACATCGTGGCTTGTGAAAATAGAATAATTACGCTCAAATAATTATGTCTGGTCTTGCGTCCTCAACCTGGCAACCCGTGTGAGCTTCCAGTCTGGAGGGCCAGAGACAACAACCCATTTTAAACGCTCAGTGTCTGTTTAACGTACAGCTCCTTTGAGTTAGCTATCATTACATTTGTGCTCTTCGATGTTGGGGGCAGTTGTTGAAATTAAAATAACAATGCATTGTGGGATACTGCCCCTACCTCACGGAGCCAGTGTATGAGTTCCCTCCGTCGGTATGGCCATCTGGAAGGTCTGAGGACCCCACCTACCACTGTATTGGGACAAGAGCCGGGCAATAAATACTTCATTCACCAAATGACATTCAAATCAAATGTGTGTTCACTGCACTTGCAGAGTTGTGGCTTAATATTTGAGCTAGATGTGTGTACTTACAGGACATATGTCGTGCTGCTACGGGAGGTGCATCTATTTACAGATTTAATTGTCACAGCTTGCGCAGGGAGGTGAACCCAAACGCAGAGATCAGAGTCAGGGTTTGGTGTAGAAACAAACAAGGAAGCAACAACCTGGGGCGGAACTAAATACACAGGTGAACAGAATGACTAATTAACACAGGTGACACATTCCACTAACAACACAAAGGAAAACACAGGAAGTGAGGTCTTCTCCCTCAAGGAACAGCTCCTGGCAGTCAGGAACAGGGCTAGACAGATCAGGAACAAGACTGGGCAGGTCAGGAACAGGCCGAGGAACAGGTCAGGCCTGTAAGGGCTTCTTCTCTATAGTCCAGTGTTTCCCAATCTTGGGGTCAAGACCCTGTAGATGGGGGTATAAGCTATAGGTTTTTGATGGTGGATTTGTGTATGTCAAAGGCTTGAAAGGTCAAACTACTACATGCGGTCACTGGGACGTTGATATGACGGGCAGATTAAAGGGATCCGTGCAAAAGCAGATTCAACAGGATGTAAGAAGGTGGCATTTTCAGACCTGACAGTGGTCTCACAGGCCCAAACAGGCTCAGTACGTTCTGTGTGCATTCTGTGTGCTTTCAATGGACTGGTGTTCTGTATACAGCCCCAATGATCCCTAAACAGAACAAGAGAACCTTAACACAAGCCCTTGATGACCAAGGAAGAACCCTTGAGTAGTATGATTGAGAGGGTCCCTCCTTCCAGGGATGGTTAGAGTGCAATGGGTGCCATAATTGTAGCAGTCGACCTTGCAACAAGCCATGTAAATGTCTTCTTGAGGGCTCCTCCCGAAGACATGACACAGGGTGATAAGGAATCCGCTTTATAGCAAGAGTTTGGATCACGGTGGACAGAGCAGCATATTCCTCTAGTGTGTGTGGTGGAGGCTGCTTTAACCTGCGGGCCTTGAATAACAATGACCCACAGGTGTGCAGCCTCCTCAGCCATAGAGTAATCAGTCAGGCCAGATGAGGCTGCTTAAACCAGCCACCAACCACACACACTATACAATAGTATTTACAAGTACAATGAAATAGAAAATGAGTATTGTCCATGCTGATGAGGCGCTGGCCAGTGAGAAAGACCATCACCGCAACACACAAGTCAAAGGGAGGACAGTCTGTCCACCTCGGGATGCTGTGAATCATTTCCATCACACACCAGCGGAGGGCGCTCTGGCTGCACATTTGCTGTGCTTCATGGGAGGAAATGGAGAGTAAAACAAGTGTGTATTTCTGTTTTTGTGTGACAGTCCCATGGGTGTATGTGTTTGTGGACTCCTGAATGGGATTTCATTTGAATGGTTTGGTGGGTTACAGTTTATCTGTTGATCTCTTCCTTCTCAGTGTATAAGGATGCGTATCGCAGATACCTGTATAATAATGTTAAATAAAGTGTGTGTGTGAGAGAGAGCAACATGGATTCATGTGTATATTTGTGCGTTTATGTTGTATACGTGTGTGTGTGTGTGTGTGTGTGTGTGTGTGTGTTTTTAGTGTGTTTGAGGAGGTAATGTTTGGAACAATATGTGTTGTGTGATAATACTTTACTTTTTGTCCGTTCTGCCAACATAGACGTGTTTCTTTCTCAAGGCGAGGAGACAGAGAAGAGAGCAGGGAGAGCTAGCGAGGAAAATGAGAGAGAGAGAGGAAGGAGGGCGAGCAAGGGAGAGGATGGAGGGCAAGCAAGGGAGAGGAGAGAGAGAAAGGTTGCTCCGCTGTCAACCGGTTTCCATGACGATAAGCGCCATAACCAGATCTTTATTCCTATTCCTTCTGCTTCATGAAGGCCAGTGCTGTTGTGTGTGTGTGTGTGTGTGTGTGTGTGTGTGTGTGTGTGTGTGTGTGTGTGTGTGTGTGTGTGTGTGTGTGTGTGTGTGTGTGTGTGTGTGTGTGTGTGTGTGTGTGTGTGTGTGTGCGTGCGTGCGTGCTGGGCATATCTTTGTTCCGGCTCTGTGTGTTTGTATCAGTGCACACTTCTGACTTCCAGAACACAAAAGACAAACCATGATTAGAAAGATAGAGAATGAATTTTAAAAAACGTGTCATATGAAATTCATTCATGAACCCGGATCCATGTGATCTGACGTACGACAGCTCCATAGCGGTGCTATAAATATTGTATTGTATATAATATTGTATATAATAATATTGTATATAAATGTATTGATTGGATGTAATCCTGTCAAACCGTTTTGTGTGACGCCAGATCTCCATTCACAAAACCTCCACACTGGAATTAAAACCCACTCATTTTCCTGCCATTAAAGAGGATGCAGTTTGCATCAAACAAACCCAATTGGGCCTCGAGCCGTCATTCTATCACATTTAAAGCCAGTCATGTCTGTGCAGCTATTTGGGTGTGTGATAGTGATATGATAGTGATAGTGCACAATAGTAGTAGTAGTAGTAGATAGTGATAGTGTGTGATGATGCCACACAAATTCCAACACAAATGTAATATTTGCATTGAAAGGTGGAGCGGCTGGTACTACAGGAGCTCCTGTAGGAGATCTTCTCTCTCTCCAGCAGCTGGGAGAGAGAAAGAGATCTCCTACAGGAGCTCCTGTAGGAGATCTCTTTCTCTCTCCAGCAGCTGGGAGCGCATTAGTAAGCAGCACACACACTTTCATACCAGGCGGGTATCAAAAAGAGACCATCCCTCACACACTTTCTCTGTCCAATAGCCGGCACCATTGAAGACGTGTGTGTGTGTGTGTGTGTGTGTGTGTGTGTGTGTGTGTGTGTGTGTGTGTGTGTGTGTGTGTGTGTGTGTGTGTGTGTGTGTGTGTGTGTGTGTGTGTGTGTGTGTGTGTGTGTGTGTGTGTCCGTCCGTCCTTCTGGCTGTGTTTACCTGATAAGTACAACAGAGGATTTTGAGGGGGAATACACATGAGAATACACACTCACTTCTGCAGAGACATTGGTCACAAACGTATGTGCGCCCACACACACAAACTCAGGCTATACTACTGAAAGTATATAGAATGAATAAAACGTCTCCATGCACATACGCAATGCCATCATATAGGCACACATACACACGCAACAATATGTATTACGTAGACAGAAAAAACATGCATACACACATACGGTATGCATACACACACATATATACATACAGTACATACAGTTTACATACATACACTCAAATCTTACATATATGGTGTAAGCGTTTGTGTGATTGGTCACATACATGTTTACAGCACATGCATACATACATACATACATACATACATACATACATACACACACACACACACACACACATACATACATACATACATACATACATACATACATACATACATACACACACACACACACACATACATACATACATACATACATACATACATACATACATACATACATACATACATACATACATACATACATGCACACACATACATACATACATACATACATACATACATACATACACACACACATACATACATACATACATACATACATACATACATACATACATACATACACACACACACACACACACACACACACACACACACACACACATACATACACACACACACACATACATACATACATACATACATACATACATACATACACACACACATACATACATACACACACACACACACACACACACACACACACACACACACATACATACATACATACATACATACATACATACATACATACATACATACACATGTCATAAAGTGTCTCTCCTCCGCTTTTCCCAGATCAGGACGCGTCGTCGGGTCAACAGAACATCGACAGATTATCACACTGTCACACACTACCGGATAACAAGCACCCCACTGAGAGAGAGAGGGGAGAGAGGGAGGAGAGAGGGAAGGGAGAGAGTGGAGAGAGGAGAGGGAGAGGGGGAGGGAGGGAAGGAGAGAGATTGAGAGAGGGAGCGGGCAATAGAGGTGGAGAGAGAGAGAGAGAGAGAGAGAGAGAGAGAGAGAGAGAGAGAGAGAGAGAGAGAGAGAGAGAGAGAGAGAGAGGAAGCACAAAGAGGATAGACAGCTGACGGAGGCTGCTGGTCATTGTGGGGTTGAGGGATGAGGAGGTGCAGCAGAAGATGGACAAGGAAGACCTATCACATTGTTGATATATACACGCACATGAATTGATATGTATACACACACACACACAAACAAACACACACACAAGGAACACGAATACTGCAGAAATATCAGGCTTTTAATACCAGTGTAAAATGAATACTGCAGTAATATCTGGCTTTATACCTCCAATCTCCAGTGGAACGTATCAAGGACCTTTCCACCTTTCCAAACACACGCCGAAAATACACACACACACGCACACACATGTACACACACACATACACACACACACACTCCTTAATCATTAGCTGGTGGTACCTCTTGAGCCTCATGTTATTTGTGTTGTTGTTGTTGTGTCTATTAAAGGGTGAAATAAATTTGAATAAATAAGGAGAATAACTTCCTGTTGTTCCATGACTGGTTCCTCCTCCTTTCAATGCTGTTGTTAGCAGCAGATGGTATGAATGGAATCAAGAGCTCAGCACACGGGACCAGACTGAGGGAGGGAGGAGGGAGGGAGGGAGAAGGGAGGGAGGGAGGGAGGGAGGGAGGAGGGAGGGAGAGAGAGAGGGAAAAAAGGGGGGGGGGGAGGAAGAGAGAGAGGGAGGGAGAGAGGGAGGAGGGAGGAGGGTGGGAGGGAGGGAGGGAGAAGGAGGAAGAGAGGAAGGAGGGAGGGAGAGAGGGTGGGAGGGAGGGAGAGTGGGTGGGAGAGAGGGAAAGAGAGAAGGAAGGAGAGGAAAAGAGAGGGAAGAAGAGAGGAGAGAGGAGAGAGGGAGGAAGGAGTGAGGGAGAGAGGGAGGAGGGAGGAAAAGAGGGAGGGAGAGAGGGAAAGAGAAGGAAGGAGAGGAGGAGAGAGGGAAGAAGAGAGGAGAGAGGGAGGAAGGAGGAAGGGAGAGAGGAAAAGAGGGAGGGAGAGAGAAGGAGGAAGAGAGGAAGGAGGGAGGGAGAGGGGGTGGGAGGGAGGGAGAAGAGCTGGCTGGACTAATGTGAGCGTTGGTGCTCATGCATGTAAACAGTTCAACACAGAGGGGGAGGGAGGCATGCACAACCCACACACACACACACATATAAACACATGGACACATACATACACACACATACATACACACACACACAGGCACACACACACACACATACATATATATAAACACGGACACATACATACACACACATACATACACACACACACAGGCACACATATATAAACACATGGACACATACATACACACACAGGCACACACACACACACAGGCACACACACACACACACACACACACACACACACACACACACACACACCATCAATTTAAGGAACACAGCCTTTTGTTGATATTTCTTTGTTTTAAAACACATCATTGTCGGAAATACCTCAGCTTTAAAGATGCTGGACTGATGTTTAAGAAAAAAAGAACCTCTAAGAACCTTTAACCTTTTAGAAAAGGGCAGCGACTGTCCTCAGTCAACACCAAATGAAAGTAAGTTGGGGAACAGCAGGACAGGTTTCCAGGTGTCATTGAATGTCTACGTTGACCACAGTTTCTCCAGACCGTCTGCATGGATACAGGACAACCGTGGGAGAGAAAGTGTGTGACCTGACCATCTTATATTCAGCTCCAAGCACAACAAAAAGAAAATATGATATAATATAATATAATATATAAGAAGAATGGATGGCTGATACTCTTGCAGTAGCAGGAGGTTGGTGGTAAAGATCATATTTAATAACATATTCAGAAAGGCAAGTTAAAGTTTTATGTTGTCCTTCGTTATCCTTAGCAAAAAATCAAGCCTTAATTCAAATTAACATTTGATTGTATGTTATTTTATTATAAATGACCAATCACACAAACGCTTACACCAATACGGTGACTTAGAAATTCCTTTCCTTCTAACCGACACAAAATAAAGAATGTGAAATATTTTTAATCTTCACTCAGACAGTCCTCATACTGCATATGTTCACTAGAATACATGAACACACTCCAGAGACACAGCCGCAGAGGCTGATACATATACACTTTGCTGCTACGCTCCAGGCTAATCCAGGCAGAGAGAGAGAGGGAGAGAGAGAGAGAGAGAGAGAGAGAGAGAGAGAGAGAGAGAGAGAGAGAGAGAGAGAGAGAGAGAGGCAAGATAGAGAGAGAGAGAGAGAGAGAGAGAGAGAGAGAGAGAGAGGCAAGATAGAGAGAGAGAGAGAGAGAGAGAGAGAGAGAGAGAGAGAGAGAGAGAGAGAGAGAGAGAGAGAGGAGAGAGAGAGAGAGAGAGAGAGAGAGAGAGAGAGAGAGAGAGAGAGAGAGAGAGAGAGAGAGAGAGAGGCAAGATAGAGAGAGAGAGAGAGAGAGAGAGAGGCAAGATAGAGAGAGAGAGAGAGAGAGAGAGAGAGAGAGAGAGAGAGAGAGAGAGAGAGAGAGAGAGAGAGAGAGAGAGAGAGAGAGAGAGAGAGAGAGAGAGCGAGAGAGAGAGGCAGATAGAGAGAGAGAGAGAGAGAGAGAGAGAGAGAGAGAGAGAGAGAGAGAGAGAGAGAGAGAGAGAGAGAGAGAGAGAGAGAGAGAGATCCGTGCAATTCAGCCATTATGAAGTTGTCTACCCCCAAGGTGTGAGTGCATGATTGGAGGTCACTGACATTGGTGTGTGTGTGTGTGTGTGTGTGTGTGTGTGTGTGTGTGTGTGTGTGTGTGTGTGTGTGTGTGTGTGTGTGTGTGTGTGTGTGTGTGTGTGTGTGTGTGTGTGTGTGTGTGTGTGTGTGCGTGCGTGCGTGAGAGAGAGCAACATTGTTGTTTGCAGAACCAGTTGGTTATTGTATTGTAACTCAGACTCGTGGGATTTTACTAGATTCAGACCATGGGCGCTAACGCCATGACAACCACCAGGTGCAGCTGGTTGCTGCGTTTCTCAGAAACAAAACGCCACCCATCCATCCACCAGTCACCAGTCCATCCATCCACCAGTCACCAGTCCATCCATCCACCAGTCACCAGTCCATCCATCCACCAGTCACCAGTCCATCCATCCACCAGTCACCAGTCCATCCATCCACCAGTCACCAGTCCATCCATCCACCAGTCACCAGTCCATCCATCCACCAGTCCATCCATCCACCAGTCACCAGTCCATCCATCCACCAGTCACCAGTCCATCCATCCACCAGTCACCAGTCCATCCATCCAGGGACATCCAGGTTCCCCGAGTCTATAAATGGTTGTTCTGCTCCACAAGCACTCGGACGAGCCAACTGATTCAATCCAGCTGTGCGGCACAGTGTGTCCTGACTGCAGGAAGGCCATGTACCGGTAGATCTAATATGGAATAGCGCTGTGGAGCAGCGTGTGGGTGGGGTAGGGGCTGGGGGTAAGGAATAGGTGTGAAAGCGTCCCCACACTAGGGTAGGGGTAGGTTGTTCCAGGACATTATCACATATAAAGTGCATGCTACCATACCATGTTCCTAAAGACCATGCTTATGTCACATGAAATGACACACGTTTTACAGGAAACACGTTTTACAGGAAACACGTTTTACAGGAAACATCACAGAAGCTACTGAAACGCAGACTCGCTTTGAAGCCGTTCGAAGGAGCTTAATGTGTGCGAGATACTAAAGAGTATCTCTGCATCCCTGGAGTCTGAACACAGAGATGGGATGTGGACTCTGGCGGATCTGCATGGGCCAGACAGACTCATCAATCCACTGTGTTCAAGACACAACAACTTTCATTTAGAAATTCAATTGCGAAACCAAGCGGCCATTGTGCTGAGAGAGAGAGAGAGAGAGAGAGAGAGAGAGAGAGAGGAGAGAGAGAGAGAGAGAGAGAGAGAGAGAGAGAGAGGGCTGCTGCGTTGGGCGTGGTCACATGTGATGGATCAGCTTGTCTGTCCCGGTCCCGCGGTGCTAAGTCACCGGGAGAGAGAGAGTCTTCAATCAGCCTCGGTGACAGGACATCCGTCATCATGCAGTCATGCCAAAAGCTCTGTCCCGAACAGAGCTACCATTAGCCTAGCTTTAAACACATTCCCAAAAAAAAGAACCTGATAGTAACACGCGTGTTCCTCATGCACAAACATAGGAGCCCCTTTTGTGGCTACAACTTTGCACACTGCCCCAACACACACACACACACACACACACAAAGGGTTGACAACAGAACTACAAAAGAAGAGGTAAGAGGACTACAGCCACAATGACTTGAACAGATAAAAGACAAAAACTGCGTTTGTTGTCTCTGTGAACTCCTACAGGATTTGGTAGAGCTAGGAGCTAGTCAGTTATGGGCCAACTGGACAGACTGTATAAACTCTATCTTATTATCAAATCAAAGGCTCTAACCAAAAGGCTTTAGGAAAGTCTTTAGAGCAAGACCGTTTGGGTTTGCCAGGTCTGTCCAGAGGCTCCCCCCCCAATCTGAACCACCTCACCACCAGGTGATCAGTGGACAGTTCTGCCCCTCTCTTTGCCTGAGTGTCCAAGACATGCGGCCTTAGGTCAGATGACACAATAACAATATTGAATATTGACCCGCAACCCAAGGCACTCTAGTGTACATATATGAACATGGTGTTTGTTATGGCCAAACCATGACTAGCACAGAAGTCCAATAACAAAACACCACTCCGGTTCCGATCAGGGAGGCCGTTCATCCCAATCAAGCCTCTCCAAGTTCCCCCATCCTTGCCCACGTGTGGGTTTAAGTCTCCCAGGAGGACTTTAGAGTGCCCTACAGGAGCCCTATGCAGGCCTCCTTCCAGTCTCCAAAAATGCTGAATACTCTTGAACTGCTGTTTGGCGTGTAGGCCAATGACCCCATGACCCTAAGGCGTAGGGCGGCGAACCTCTCGCCCACTGGGGTAATCTCTAACATAGCAGCCCTCAAACAGGGACTTGTGAGTAACCCCACACCCACCCAGCGCTTCCCTCACACCCTGAGCAACTCCAGAGAAGGCCAGGGTCCAACATCTATCCAGGAGTTTGGTTCAAGAGCCAATGCTGTGTAGAGGTAAGCCTCACCAGATCTAAATGGTAGCGCTCCACTTCCCCAACAAGCTCAGGCTCCTTCCCCCCAAAGAGGAGACGTTCCACATCTCCAAAACCAGTCTCTGCCGACCCCAGCAGTTAGCTCCGTAGATGGTGTGCGCGGGATGGAAAAACATCAGCGTTGCTTCTTCTTTGGGCATTCGCTTACAGGCCCTCCTTTTGAACCTGGCTCCAGAGACAATGGGAGACCCTAGCAGGGGCACTAAGCTCGTGACCGCTCTCAGGTTGACAGGGACACACAAACCTCTCCACCACAGTAAAGTGATGGTTCCGGTAGATCACTCTGCCCAAATAAAAATGACTAAGATAAGTTGGCATTAAAATATGAATGCTGAGTCTAGTAAGTATACAACGGTTTTCATACTTGCCACATAATGAAACACCACTTAAACCACCAGAACATCTTGTGGGTCCAAGGGATTGTTGCGTTCTAGTAGACATGTCCTCTCAAGATTACAGAAGCACCAAATGACCCAATGATGCCATTTATAGACCGGATGGCGAGCAGCACACCCCAGAACCTGATGAGTAGCAGTGGTGGGCCACCATCAAGAGACGGCACTAGAAAATGCACTTCAGGTCTTGTGAATTAGGAGCATCAGGTTCTCAATCTGAGCAATTAGCGCTTGGCTTTTGCTCTAAGTGGCTGTTGGCCCGCTTCCCACAGTGAGAACAAAAGGTGAGCAGCAGTCAGAGAACAGAGAAGAGGCAACAGAAGAGAGTAGAGAGAAGAAGTGAGCGCAGAAGTTTTATTTAGCATGCTACAGAGAACGGCTAACACACACACACACACACACACACACAGAAGAGACCACAAGAGAGGAAATCAAAAGCAGGAATCCAAGCCACATCTCCACATGTTAGAAAAGTCTGCCTTTAATTGTGCCTCTTCCGAACTATACTGAATCCTTAACATTTCAATGTGTAAAAAGAGACTTGTATAGAAAATATATATTTTTAACAAAAACCCATTTCCAGTGGATGCAGTTTTTCTCTTTCGTCAAAAGGTCATAACGTTACAAGCGACCGGAAGGAAATTAACGTGGTTTTCATAAGCAGTGTTCTTGTGAAATGTTTTGTTCTCGTTAAAATTAAATAAGAAAGAAACACTAAAGGCACATAAACTTTGGTCCAACCAAGTAGCCTTCTCTCAGTAAACCTGACAATCACAGTGGACTCAATATCTGCTTTCAAATCATGCAACAACTTTCCTACTGCAGAGTCTACATACACACACACACACACACTACACATGCTTATAAAACCAGATGGTCAACATTTAGAAGCACATCAAATAGTTACACAAAACAAAAAAAACATGTAAAGTAACTAAAGATCAAACTATATGTAGAGTCCGATTGCACAGAACTGAAGCTTACATTGATTCACAGCAAGCTGCAGTTGGGAGTTACAGAACCGTGTCCGAGAGGTGGAGGTCTTGGTGCAGAACAGGAGTTGGGCCAAATAAAAACCAGAAAAATAAAAATAAAATAAAAGAAAGACTACTTTGCTGTTTAAGGAAACCGAGGGAAAAAAAGCTACAGCTAGCGGGAGGCGTTAGAGAACAGCCTGCGGTACGTCAGCCGTGCTTGGTGGGGACACGGACGACGACTAGCGGGAAACGGTGGGAAAGCCTTTGTAGAAACAAGTTGATATTGTTGAGTAAGGCACATTACGCATCTTACCAACCGAAGGAGGACCAAATTAATGCAGATACCCATTGACCAGCCAAGTATACAAAAAAAGTCCACTGGTGTGTCACCAAAGGAGTGTGGAGGTACTGTTTCAGGACCTCATGTCTACCTTACGTCTCTTTCAACAGGAAAACTAAAAGTCACAAGGAATGAAGGATCCAAAACATCACACTGTACTCAGACCACTAGAACAAGCCATGTGTTTTGTATGGAGCGGGTGAACCTAGTCAAAGAGTCCAGATATCTAAATGGTGGACTTGGAGAAGGAGACCCTGAGGTGCTGGCTGCCTCCCATGTTGTAGTTGTGGAGTTCCATCAGGGTCTGGATGGCCTCCTCCACGGTGGTCATCTGCAGGAGAGCCATCTTGTGATCCCTGAGAAGGAAAAGGATAGGGTTGTCATTTTGTTCACAAACGACAAGTCTGTTAAACAGAGGTAAGAGAAACAAAGACTCACTGGAAAAACTTGAATGCTTTCACAGTCCCGCCACCGTTTGAAAAGAGCAGTCTCAGGTCGTCCTCACTGACGTCCTGCCTGTGGGCCAATGAGAGAGAGAGAGAAGAGGTCAGGGGTCAGGTCTGGAGACACGCCACATCAACGCTGTAGTCTTGCCCAGGGAACCCGCCGCCTTACGGGATGTTGGAGAGGTGGAGGGTAGCGGAGGGGGGGAAGATGTTCTGGAAGTTCTTGGAGCCGGGCTTCTTGAAGCGGTGCAGGGGCGAGTTGCCAAAGTCCTTGGTCAAGCCCTGGTCGTCCAGGCCGTCACGGGGCAGCGCCACCGTCTGGTGCTTGGACAGCGTCACGCGGATGATCTTGCTGTGCATCTTCTGTCCGTTCAGGTGGCTCATGGCTGCCAAGAGGCCGGTCCGTTAGTACAGCTGAACACACTTTGTTTACCGCCCGCGGATCAACGTCATCCGGCGCTTTGTGAGCGCCCAGAGCAAAAGAAAGAAGCCCGGACGAGAGGGGGGTGACCGGCGGGCTCACCTAATTGCGCCTGGTTGCCGTCAGACATCTGAATCAAGGCGCTGTCCTTCTTGTTGTAGAGGATTTTCACCCTCTGGACATCACCGTACACGCCTGTATTGAAGCCAAAGCCAGGAGGAGGAGGAGGAGGAGGAGGAAGAAGAGCAGACCATCAGGAGGACAGTTAGCACCAGAGAGGAGACGCCAAGTTCACACAATAGAGAAGAGAATAGTAGGAAAAAAGAACAATTAACAGGAGAATTGATAGAATTCAGAAAGGGTATGTATAGAAATATTACAAATAAGACCTCTAAAACAAAAAAAGGTAATCCAGCCCTGTCAGATAGTTCAAATCAATTGCATGCAAGCCAAACAGTAATTAACCATGCAATGATAAACATGACCCAACAGCGATAAGCAGGGGCTGTATGTGTTACAAACAACCTAATAACAACAGCACAAACAAATGAGTCTAAGCTGAATCATTCTATACTTATGATACATGTCTCTGTGACATACAGAGAGCAGTGTAGAGAGAGAGAGGGAGAGAGAGAGTCAGAGAGAGATAGAGAGAGAGAGAGACTGAGAGCTCTAGCGATAACATACCGAAGAGGGTAAACAGACTTTGGGGCGTAACCATCTTTAGAGGAGAGAAGAGCAACAAGCAGCGTGAGACAGAAGAGGAGAGCAGACCGCCCAGAGGGAGGAGGATGGTGGGTTTGAGTTTGTCCCCCCCGGAGAGAGATGAGGTCATGGGTCATGGAGGAGGAGGAGAGGGAGAGGGTGGAGGTGTGGGGGAGTTATCGTGATGAGAGGGGGGAGGGAGGAGGATCGGTGGGAGGGGAGCAAAAAATAAAGTGAGGGGAAGGGACAAAAATAAAGTACAGGTCAGTACACTGGAATAATGCAGGTAGTCTGGAACTACGTTTCTTTAGTCAGAATCAAGTAACATACGCCAGAAATGTATTTTCACCCTAGACAAGCATGGGGCAAAAAGGTACATTCATGAACTAAAATAAATAAATAAAATTAAAATCAGCAATTAAACTTCAAACATGGGACACACAACACAACATGCAGTCGTCATGAACAAGATGGTTCTCAACTGTGCTGGGGAAAGGCGACCAATAATGAAATGCTGTGAGGAGAACACGTTTACCATGCAGTTAGGACTGAGCAGCTGGACATACCAATGAGAATAATAGGACCATACAAGCTTCATATGACGCTTGACATCATGGGATATTACCGTCATTGGCTACCATTGAACACCAGTAAAGTTAACTTTTTCAAATCAAACCACCAACCATGTGGTCGATGTATAATGGTTCCATTTTATTTTTACTGGCATTCAAAACAAAAAGGTCTGGGGGGGGGGGGGGGGGTGGGGGGTGGGGAGGTCTGCTTGAGAGCCCCAAAGCCTGGACATCATCTGAAACCAAAAAAACATCCTTTTACTGACGTATGTACGCCCCGGCTCGGTGACTCTCAGGCAGACTGGGGAAAGTAAACCATACAAATATTAGAAGAGCAATTAGAGAAGTCAAGAGTAGGAGACCGAGAGGCTCTAAAATAGAGTTTGAAGAGTGAGATCAAGAGATGAAGCGCAACGTGTGGTTCGTTAGGAGAACCAGAAAGACAGGCGAGAGGTCAGAGAGGTCAGAGAGGAGCTCATAGGCTGGAGGAGAGAAGAGTTTGAGTTCTTAGAGAAGAGAAAACAGAGACAGCCGTTAGCAGAGTTAAGACACTTTGACATCAGGACCGCGAGCAGAAGAGGACATTTGGACTGGATGAGAAGGACTCTCGTTTAAGAAATTAAAAAAGAGATGCAGACTACAAATACAAATGGGTTGGAAGATGCTGTGCATAAAAGTTTGCTTAATGGTGATTTTTAAGACTAGGATGGTTATTATTTTTTACAAATAATCAACTGCCCTTTTCTAGCCCCAAAAAACCATGTGGTTAAGGGTAAAGGGTAAGCACCGGACCAACGATACAGTCATCACTTGTTTGCTGTACCCAAAATATAAAGGGGAAGAAACTATGTATAGATACCAGATTAACAGAGGGTAAAACACCCAGTTACGCCACGCTCACAGAATGTGAGGTGCAGTCAAGAGGTGATCATCTCTCTCTCTCTCTCCATCACGGAGAGTTAAAAACACCTCGGCTATGACTCAAAACACTTTCATTTAGGAAATAATTTCAACTTGGAAGAGAGACTCTTGGCGGCAAACAGACACGATTCGTGGCCCCTCCCCTCTTTTAGCCATAGTGAAGAAAGGAGCGGGGTTAGGGTTAGGGTGCGGCGTCCAAACGTGTCTCAGGTGAACATGTTGAGGAGACAATCAGCTCCAAGAACAAAGGAAACCAAAACAACGTCAACAGCTGACTCTAGAAGCAAGAGCAGACCTTCTCTGATTCACTCTCTACAGAACACTGGTTCAAAGACAGGTTTTAAAGAGCTTGACCCGTGTACACTACTACTTCCCAGACACAGCTGTACGCGTCATTTACAACAAAACAGAAGAACACATTGATGTGAGAAGAGCCTTCAGTTGAGCTAAAGCCAACAGACGAGGACGTTGATGAAATAGTACTTTAGAAGTAATAGAATGAAGTAGTAACACTTCATGACAGCAATGAAGCACGGTTTTGGGAACACTTCTGCTGCTGATCTATGCATTCCAAGCTTTGTTCAAAAGACCGTTTTATATTATAAAGCAGGTTATACTGTTTGGTTAATGAGTTTATAACCATAGGGGATGACAGCCTCCTTTCTAGAACTCATCCTAAAGGGCATATTTTTGGAAATCTCAGTGTTGAATTCAAACTGAACCGGGGGGGTTCACATACAGACGTTGAGATGCAGTCTGGCAAAAAGCCAAGAGGTCTTTCCTCTCCCCGTTCTCCTCTTGACACATTACAATAAAACACTATTCTGGCTGAGGCCTTCCAGCATGTGGCAAGAGGTGAATGGATACACAAGACGATCATGTCAGCACAACAGTTGAAGGTGGTGAGTTAGCAGTGAGCGGTAGGAGAGAGAGCCTGGAGTGTGTGTTCCACCCTCATGTCACATGTTACTGACCTCCTCGTTGAGGTTGCTGGCCAGCAGGACCCCGCTGGAGCCAGACTGGCCCCCCAGGACCACCCTCCCGGCGGCAGCAGCGGCGGCAGCGGCGGCGCTCAGGGGGTTCATGGCTCCTGGAGGAAACAAGGGGAACAGATCATGGCATGGGGTACAGAGCTCAGCACCAGCAGCCGTGTCAAGTCAGGTACTCCATTAAATGGATTTATAGTAGTTTACAACTTTAGTAACAACAGCACTCTACAGACTCCAGTAGAGAAACCAATCAGTAAGCATTTGACTTGCAATTTCCCATAGTTCATTCTCTTGAGTTCTCAGTCTCATCTTGTAACGCATAATTGTGCAATGGTTAAAACCAAAAATAAAACCAAAAAGCGGCAACCGGTTTGAATTTGGTAAGCGCGTACCCGACTGCGTAGAACTGAACGGGTGTACATGGAGGTGCTCAGTAGTCAATGAGGCCGCCATTCATCGTCCAGTGGCCAGACCACAAAAGCCTTGCAACGCAAACCCAAGAAGACAAATAGAAAAAAAAAAGTGGCTCTACCTGGGATCTTACCGAGCAGGGAGTTAGAGTCTTTGCTGTAGGCCGCCGCCACCGACGGGTCCATGCTGGGCTGGCCGTCGCCCGCCGGAAGCTCCGGACGCGTGTAATCGCGACTCTTGTCGTTGTTGTACTTGACGTTCAGGTTGACCAGCTTGGAGAAGTCAATGCGCAGCGTGCAACAGGAGTTGTAGATGTTCTGGCCGTCCAGCGCCTGCGGTGGTTGGGAGAGGAAGCCAGATTAGAGTTTGCGTGCCTACCAACAGGTTCCATTAGGGACTGAGGTGCTCCTGGGCGTCTCACCAGCTTGGCCTGCTGGGCGTTAACGGGGTCGCTGAACTGGAGGAGAGCTTGGAACTGATTGTTCTTGGTGAACGTGATGATCTTCATGACTGTGCCAAATTTAGAGAAAATCTGTCAATGAGAACAAAAAACTGAGTTAATATTTAATATATACAAAATGAAGAAATACACAATGAATTGTGGTCAATGGTGTCTCCCGGGCTTAGACACAGTACAAAAGGTTGCTAGTATCGGTACCTGCTGCAGTACATCCAGAGTCACTGGGTAGAACATGTTGTCGATGATGATCCGTAACACGGGACTGGAGGCGGCTGCCAGGGCTTCCTGGACGTCTGAGGAGGGGGAGCCTCCGGACTGGACCGCAGACACGGCCTGGAGCACCGCTTGGGTTCGCTGGAGGGGGACAAACACCAATGTACATTTATCTTAGAGGCCTTTGTTTGTAACACTTTAATAATACTTTCAGTGGGCCACACAAGTTCTACAACTGTGGTACTGATATCCATGATGAAGCATCGTCAGTCCAACAGCACCACGGACCTGGTTCCCGGCATCGGTCTTCAGCTCCTTGTGGTTGGAGTACTGGATGAAGACCGGGACGTTGCGGACGTGAGGAGTCACGGTGAGGTAGTAGTTCACCATGGTGATGGCTGCCTCCTCTGTGCCCATCTCCAGGAACGCCTTGGAAACAAACATACAAAGTGATCAACACTTACCCAATTCTTTAATGTAAAAACAAGACCGGCCAGTTGACAGAAATTACATCCAATAACATTCATCAAAACCTCATTTATGTTGATTTATTTAGCAGAAGCTTTAATCTCACAATACAACGCCCAAAAGTACAAAAACACACGTTAGACTGGATAGAGAAGCTTTACATAATCGTATTAGTGAAAAATAGTTACATATATAGTTAGTAAGAACTGTTCAAATGGTGGAGCAAAGACCAGAGCCAACATGCTCAACTGTTGACAGCCATAAAAGCATACTGGGTCAAAAAGTTGATTAAATAAATGGTTATTGATAAACGTAATAAATGTACAGGTTGTAAATGCCCACTCAACATTAATATAATAAAAAGTAGTTAATCTCACCTGGTTTTTTCCCTTCAGTGTGAGGATGTTGGTGACCTTGCCAAAAGGCAAGCCCAAAGCAATGACTTCTGTTTCCGAGGCCTCGTTGGGCAGCTTCCTGATGTGGAGGACCCTGGAGGGAGGAGCCTCCTCTACCCTCAGCTTCTTACTGTCGCTGCCATTAGACGTCCCATCTAACCGCAGTTCACAACGTGTTACATGGGGGAGGCGCAAAGCACAAAGGTGAGAGGACTACTATGGCCCCTGAAACGATTCACATCATCTCAGACTTTAAGAGTGTAAAATATTGTGTAAATTAATGTAAGGGGTAGTGGGGTAGTACTGACCACTGATGCTGCTCACGCCAGAGTTGGGGCTGTTGTACATACTCAGCTCCTCTGATCCTCTCTACGGGAAGGGGAGAAAAAGGACTGTAAAACAACCGCAAAACCATTTCTGGTTTCTTGACAGCTTCTTCACAGACAACAATAAAACTGAGCCCTCAATAGACAGTTTAAAGAAGCAAAAGTAGGCAGGCCAGGGAAGGGACATGCAGGAGACAGGGGCAGACACGGCTGCTGTGTGGGTTTAATCCGTAAATTTAAGATGTCAAATAGTGTCATTGCATCCGAGGCGATGCGGGGTTCCCTGCGGGCTGCGTGGAGCCGTGCTCTGCTGATCTGTTCCCTGTGCTCTTAAAGCTGACTGATGGGCAGAGGGAGGAACTGGGGACCCATTACACACACAACCCCTTTAATAGCTTCGTACCCTCTCAGCTGGAATTTGAACCAATTGTTGTGTCAGGATCATTCTTTATGGTCACGCTAAAACGTCTGGAGCACGGCAACCAAAACCAGAGCTCAGATAAATCTAACACACATAAAGTTGTGGTTCACTTAGGGAAAAACTATTTTCAGGTCCTTTACCGACCAGGTTTTTGTCAACAGAAAAAACATGATTATATTGACTGGGGCACAAGAACAACTTAATTTGCTGTTCACATTGTCCTTAAAAGGTAGGACTTAACCTTGTTTAATGTAGACCGAAACACCGACCAGTGTCCAAGAAATGTGCCGAGAGTTCAAATGCATTTTTCACTAGAAATTGCATTTGGTCTTGTGTCCAGAAGCCGGTTTCCTGTTTATTAACCCATTCTATTGTTGTTGACGGAAGAAGCAGAAACTGAAGACCTTGAATTGTTTGGAAATACCCTACAATGTCTCAGAAGTGTATTTTAAATGAATTTAAGCTTTTGCCTTTGCCTTGGCAAAGGCTGTATTGTCACATTGGACAAAACGAAAAACAAATAAATATTAAAAAAATTAAATAAATTGTAAAATGTTGCGTTTTCTGTAGAGTAAGAAGAGTATTGGTCCATAACTCACCTTTACACCAACCGCAACGTCACTAATCCTACAAAAACAAGAAAGTAAAGGTCAAATAATAACACGCACACCTGATGGTAGACAGTGGGGGGTTAGAGGATATACCAGGACGTCTTAAACGGCCTACAAATAAAACCACTTGAAGGTTGAGATGGAACAGACCATGGCGCCACTCTTCATCAGGGTCTGCAGGTTTCAATCTGTTTTAATAGCTTTTTAATACCACTCTGAAGACAATTTAATATCGACTTCATGGCCCAACCGTGTACCGGTAAATGACAGCCCTCAACCTGTAATTGTTTCAAGTATTTGAAATTTATAAAGTACTGTTATTTGTTCCAATTCAAATAAATTTCAGCTGGGTTGCTTGTCTGACAACACAACTGCACAACGTTAACAGGCCAGCCCAGTGGGAGGCAAATACTAATTTTGCACAAAATGCATAAACATTTATTGGTTTGAGGTATATTATATTTGTTGTTTTCTCTCCCGAGAGTCGCAAAGCCTTTTGATTTATTTAAAGACCTATGCAAATTATGCTGAGACTTTTTAATGCCTTAAATGACATTTTTTAATTCAAGAGATTTTATTATATCATTGACTGTTGTCATGGAAGTGTGGAATGCAATCCAGGCCTAACCCACAAATTAAAACTACGCTACATGCTCCACCTCACCACAAACATTTGAGAAATTACCCCAAAATTACACTTAAACCAATGCATGAGTAGGGCACTCTTGTTGTGTTGAGAGCACAGGTAGGTAGTTACACATGTGATATTCAGATTCAGACAAATATGAAACTGTGCATGATTATTTCACCCCAGTTACATCCACTACCAGCTCATAAATAGTGTATATTGCGGTGGTGGGCTCTACAAATTCCAAAACAAATAAGAACTGAAGAGATTTTACTAGGAAGTATTTTAATTATTTAGCAGGAACTAGACTTCGAAACACAGATTACCCAAGGCTGTTGTCTTTTATGTGAATTTGCACTTTTCAACATTAGCTTATTATGGGTGCATCGGTTAAACCTTTAAGAGAACATAAACGAGATAGACAGATGAAAACCCCCATTTGTTTCTCCAATAGAGAATTACTGTAGAAACAAAAGAGCCATGACGTCACTTATCGTGTTTACAAGTGAACATCACTCACTGCAATCAAATTACTTTTAAACTTAGTGTGATGTGTAAATTAAATGTGATCATTTGGAAAACTTGGTTGGTCTTAAAAATGTCCTGCAAGTAAGATTGAAGAGCTATATAATTAGAGCTTCATTCCCCTCAGCTATAAGTGAGTGAAATGCTTGGTGGTAATATCTGTTCTGTTGATTGCAACTATTTTCCCCACCGCCCATCTCACTGCATTATCACAGCGCTGCTTCCAGGCAACACTAGCTGGTGGAGAACCACTGGCCCCCTACACCTAGTGGGTTTTATGAACCGGACATCAGCAGTACATGTTAAGAGGGGTATTGTATGTATGCTCTGGTCGTTACGTTGTAATGAATGAAACTGCATAGATTGATTTGAAAACAAGACTTTTAACCTTAATGAGACATGGCGTGACCGTTCCTTTAATGGGCAAGCCTTCTATTCTACACATATTGTAGAATAGTTAAAGAACATGAATACATGAAGAGGCGTAGAAGACCAGCACTATGGTCCTGCACCAGGACCATAGTGCTTAGTATAGTGTTGTACAGTATAGTGTATATTATGTAGTGTTAAAGTGTACATACTGCAGGAGGGAATGGGGAGAAAGCATTTCATTGTACTTGTAGCAGATGGTAATTAAAAATCTTCCCTGCGTTGTGAGCACCAAAATAAGGCCTTCAACTCAACATGTATGCACCTCCTCAACTGGTAAGAAAGGTTGAGAGGCAGCAAGCATTACTACATCTAACCAGTGCATTACTAAATCTAACCAGTGCATTAGTTAATCTAACCAGTGTATTAGTTAATCTAACAAGTGCATTACTAAATCTAACCAGTGCATTAGTTAATCTAACCAGTGCATTAGTTAATCTAACCAGTGCATTAGTTAATCTAACCAGTGCATTAGTTAATCTAACCAGTGCCTAGTGGAGGACCATTGTTTGGAGACCGTAGAGGCGCGTCTATAGCAGCTTTGCACTGAATTCATTGATGCTGCCAAATGCTTTTTTGCACCATCCGTATACATATCGCTTCCATTAGTGACGGTAATGTGTATTGTGTACAGTATAATATTTTTATATATGGAATATAGTGTTGTTTAGATTATTGTATATTATTTCATAGTATAGTTGTACAAACTCATTATGCGGGAGTAAATGGGGAGAATGCATGCCATTGCACTTCTTACACATGGCAACTAAAGAACCTTTAATCCATAGTGAAGGACCATTGTGTAGGACCAGCCATGCTACATCGTTAGCCTCGAGGCTAACGCTAGCTTGCTACAACAAAAGGGATCGACGTCACACAACATGCTAAGCATTAGCTTAGCAACTGGCCATTTATTTCAAAATAAATGAATTAAAAAGGGTACGGAAACCATCGAAGAATAAGACACGGAACTCAACTATCTTACTACACGGGAACGTATCGAACCAATAACTAAATAAATACAATACAAATAGTAAAGTTAGTGAAACAAGAAGCCTCCAGATATATATATAAAAAAAAAAAAAAGAGCGCGTGGCTCTGTTCAACGAGACGTTTAGCACACATTAAAATACGACAAAACGAGCTGCAATACACACTTCAAACTATTAAACTATGATAAAATAATCAGATAACACTCGAACAGCCACACATACCCGTCCATTCTGAGGGTTTGGTTCTGAACACGACGGCGAGATGAGAGAGTTGTTGAAGACCAGACTGGACAACAAGATGGAGGAGACGACGGAAATAGACGAGTACTGCCGAAGGGAGGGACCGGAAATAGACGAGGACTTCCGAGGGCGTCCGAAGAGAGGGACCGGATAGACGAGGACTTCCGAGGGCGTCCGAAGAGAGGGACCGGATAGCCGAGATATATTAGGATGTGTTTGGTTTCTTTGTCACATTTTAATGGTACAATGTACAATGTACAGTGAAATCTTATTATAGTATACATTATTTAATATACATATATATATATATATTGTTGTTGTATGTTATCGCTACCTTCAAAGATGTGCTCAAAATTACAAAAAAATAATGGTTTATAGGTTACATATAATATATATTATAATATACAATACTACACATACATTCACTATACTATACTAAACTATACTATACTACACATATAGTCACTATATTATACTATACTACACTACACATACAGTTACTATACTATACTATGCTATAATATACTATACTACAGTCCTACAGTCACTCAATTCAAGATTCAATGTTTTGATTTGCAATTTGCAACAACTGTATGGAACGCTTACTCCCCATTCGCTCCTGCAGTATGCATTTCTAAAACACAATATTCCAAAAAATACTATAGACAATAACAATTAACATAAAAGTGACTAAAGGATGATATGTACATGTGTAGAATTGTGCAAAAATACATTGATATAGTGCAGCAGCATGATGAATACAGTGTCGTAACATACAGAACAGTGAAGTAACTGTAATGAGTCCAGAAAGTCCAGCAAAGTATGACAGCATATGATAGTGTAATGTAATATGTTCAAGTTCAAGTTCAAGTTAAGTTTATTGTCACTTCACAGTTTACACAAGTATAAGCAATGACTGAAAATATTATGTGCAATACCCGACGACAGACAGCAGCAAAAAAAAACAGAATAGAATAAAAATAAGTAAAAAAGTATAATATAAAGTTAATTATATAAAAATGCAATATATAAAATTTAATATGTCAGCACAGAAAAAGAGCAATATATATATATATATATATATATAGATATATAGATATATAAATCAATGTAATAAAATATACATTGTTATATGCTATACGCCCTTGTTCAGCAGCCTGATGGCCTGACTGTGGAAGCTATCTCTAAGTCTATTTGTGCGGCACTTGATACTGCGGTATCACCTGCCTGACGGTGAATACAGTTCGTCAGCTGGGGTGGGCATTGTCTTTTATGATGCGTTTGGCCTTGGCCACGCACCGCTTGTTGTATATATCCAGGAGGGAGGGGAGCTCACCTCCAACGATATACTGGGCCGTCCGCACCACCCTTTGAAGCGCTCTGCACTCGAGTGCGGTTCCCGTACCAGACTGTGATACACCCTGTAAGAACACTCTCGATGGTGCCGGTATAGAATGTTCTCAGGATGCGGGGACCCATGCTGAATTTCCTCAGACGCCTGAGGAGATACAGGCGTTGTTGGGCCCTTTTCACCACGTGTGTGGTGTGCGTGGACCATGTGAGGTCCTCGGAGATGTGCATGCCGAGGAACTTGAAGCTGCTAACCCTCTCTACTGCAACACCGTCGATGGAGATAGGGCTGTGCTCTCCTCTCTGCTTCCTGTAGTCCACGATCAGCTCCTTGGTCTTCTTGACGTTGAGAGCGAGGCTGTTCTCCTGGCACCACTGCTCCAGCGATCCGACCTCCTCCCTGTAGGCTGTCTCGTCGTCGCCGGCGATCAGGCCCATCACTGTCGTGTCGTCAGCAAACTTGATGATGACGTTGGAGCTGTGCATAGCCATGCAGTCGTGGGTGTAGAGGGAGTAGGGGAGAGGGCTCATGTTAATAGTGTAATGTTAATGACATGTTATGATAGTGTAATGTGAATGACAAAGTTATGATAGTGGCAGCACTCCCAGCAGTTCAGTTAGCCCACTGCCTGTGGATAAAAACTATCCCTGAACCTGGTAGTCCTTGTACAAATTCTGCGGAACCGGCGACCGGATGGTAGGAGGGAAAGAAGAGATGGTGCCTAGGGTGGTTGCAGTCCTTTGTGATATAGATGGCCTTCTTCCGAAATCTGGTCCTAAAGATCACACCAAATTATATTTTCTGCCTTTTCTGCCGACTCTCTGGGTCTTTCTTGTCCTGTGCAGTGGTGTTGCCGTACCACACGGTGACGCCACTCGTCAGGACGCTCTCTACGGGCCACGGTTGAAGTTCACTGGCCACCGTTGGCCTATTCTGCTTTTCCTGAGGCGCTGCAGGGCATAGAGACGCTGGTGTTCCTTTTCAGCATGACCTCCGTGTTGTGGGTCCACTCCAGGTTGTCGGAAAACCTATAGCCCTAGGAAAGCCTGGAAGATGTCCTGTCCAGGCTGATGGTGGAGCGGATGCCCCGGTGGCTCCTGAAGATGATGAACTCCTTAGTCTTGCTGTCATTCAGTGCGAGGCTGTTGTCCTCACACCATCGCGTCAGCCGGACTCATCTCTGTACTCCGTTTCGTCATCCTTGCTTATCAGGCCCATGACTGTGGTGTTGTCTGCAAACTTGATATTCCGATTGTTGCTGTGCGTGGCAGTACAGTCATGTGTGTACAGCGAGTACCGCCGCTGACCGAGGCAGCAGCCTTGGGGTGCTCCGGTGTTGAGGACCAGAGTGGATGAGATGTTGTTCCCAATCTTCACCACTTGAGGCCTGCCTTCAAGAAGTCCATAATCCAGTTACAAATGGGGGCGCCCAGACCTAGGTCCCTCAGTTTCAGGACCAGTTTGGAGGGAACGATGGTGTTGAAACGCCGAGCAGTAGTCAACGAACAGCAGCCTGACGTAGGTGCCCTCCTGTCTAGGTGCTGCAGGGCCGTGTGTAGTGCCAGGGAAATGGCGTCGTCTACAGACCTGTTTGGTCTGTGTGCAAACTGGAGTGGGTCTAGGGAATCAGGGGTGGAAAATATACTATATAACATTTTTTTATAATATAAAGTATACTATACTATACTACACACAGTCACTATGCTATATTGAGTATATTTCACATCTATCTGTAGGCCTACATTATGTTATGTGGTGTGTGTGTGTGTGTGTGTGTGTGTGTGTGTGTGTGTGTGTGTGTGTGTGTGTGTGTGTGTGTGTGTGTGTGTGTGTGTGTGTGTGTGCGCGCTCACACTTGTTCCAAATAGGTAAAACCCAGAGGGCGATCAGCATCAACAGTGTATCATAAGTATCCCTGCTTGTATGCAAGAGAGACGGATAAACAAGTGACAGGCGTTCTGATTAATCTTGAGAGACATACGTCATGCTCCTGAGTGGATCAGCGACACGCCCTAGGTAAAATTAACGCCCAACTGCTTATCTTAAAGGACCTGGGATTTAATTAAAAATGACATTTCCCCAAAGACTCACTTGTGCTTTGCGATGCTGCCATGTTGAAATTAGCTGATGAGAGGCCCTCTGAGCAAAGGAGAAATAAGCAAACTGTCAAACTGTTCAGGAGATCACTGCCGTTTATCAGGGCTGCTCACTGCTTTGGGATTTATTTTTTTGTACAAAACAATAAGCGTTTCCTATTGGCGTCCTGGATGGATCAGTAGCAGGGCTATTGTTATATTGTTATAATTACGCATGTATGAGGGAGGTTGCTGTCACGCGTAAAACCAACATTGTGGTTAAGCGATGCGCACGTCTAGGAGAATGTTTGGAGGAAGGCTGAAACGGGACCCATGATTAAATGCGGACGGCCTTCCTTTCTACTCTAAACTCTATGTAATGTAAGTCAACCTAAACCCCCCATGGCATCAGCCATACCGTAATCATAATAGTAATAATAACAATAATAAGGATAATGAACGTTTGGCTGGCATCACCTTCAATATCAATATTGTATTATATTTCTGAATTTAGCTTCGCTCTACCACAGCACTCTCAAAGAGGACACATATTTGCGTCTTTAAGTAAGCTGGGGGATTCACATTGGTCACTTAGCCTCTGCACATGTGAAATTGAAACATTTAAATAGAAACAATAATGTCATTGAATGTCATTTGTGTGGCAGCAAACCCGCCAGCAAAAGAAAATGTCATCTTGTCTCAGAATCACATTTGGGCGGTCGGAGAACCCATTAAATTAAATGATGGCACTAAAGCGTTCCTGGGTCTACCTGCTGTTGACCTCTGACCCTTGAGCTTGACATTTTGAGTCCGCTCATATTTGGCCTTTTTCCAGTTTTTCCATTTGTGTGTCTGTGTGTCTGTACATGTGTCCAATGAGGATGGATTTCAGCAAGTCATGTTCTGGAAGCGTTTTCCTAAAAGGCAACAGAGAGTTGAACCTAAAACAAGGACAGACATGCCTCTCCTAAACCCGTTGATGACCTGGGGGATGAGGAACAGATGTCAATCATGTTTAAAAGAAAACTCAGTATTATACTATAATCACTATTATACTATAATCACTATTATACACTCTGTCAATGCTGTTGGATTCAAGATTCAAGATTCAAGAGACTTTATTTATCCCGAGGGAAATTAAGGTGCAACAGTTGAGACAGGGGGAATAAATGCACACACAAATATACTAATACCTAAAAACGAAATAACAACAAACTAAACTAAACTAAACTAGTATAGACAAAATATAACTAAATGAAATCTAAATGTATAGACAGATGAATTGCACAATTTACAGTATTATTACAGTAATACGTAGGTATATACAATATACAACAATGCGTATAGTGCAAATTGGCAGTAATAAAATACTAATAAATAACTCAGATGAATACTGAAAAATTGACATGTGAAAAGTGAAATTGAATTGAATTTACAGTGCAAAATTACAGTAAAAGGATTTACAGTGCGTTGACCAAAATAATAATAACAGTGCGTAGACCTCAGGTCACTGAGTCTCCACTGTCCCTCTCACGACCCGAGGTAGATGAATTATAGAGTCTGATGTTCTGTAGTACACCTGGGTGGAATGAGTCTGTTGCTGAAGGTGCTTCTGTATGAGGTCAGCACCTGATGGAGAGGGTGAGAGTTGTTGTCAAGGATACTGCGCAGCTTGCGCAGCATCCTCCTCTCAGACACCACCAACAAGGAGTCCAGCTGGACCCCAGGACAGCGCCAGCCTTCCTGACGATCCGGCTGATCTTGTTGGCGTCTGCTGACCTCAACCTGCTTCCCCAGCACACGACACCGGAGAAGATGGCACTGGCTACCACAGACTGGTTGAACATCTTCAGCATCGTGTTACAAACGTTGAAGGACCGGAGCCTCCGCAGGAAGTAGAGACGGCTCTGGCCCTTCTTGTACACAGCCTCAGAGTTCTTGGCCCAGACCAGTTTGTTGTCCAGGTGAAATCCCAGGTATTTGTATTCCTGAACAACTTCTGCGGACACACCCTTGATGGAAATGGGTGTGGGGGTAGATTTCCTCCTGCGGAAGTCCACCACCATCTCCTTCGTCTTGTCTGTGTTGAGCTGCATGTGGTTCAGCTCACACCACTCAACGAAGGAGTCCACGACGCCCCTGTACTCCTCATCGTTTCCCTCGCTGACACAACCAACAACTGCAGAGTCGTCCGAGAACTTCTGCAGGTGGCAGGACTCCGAGTTGAACTGAAAGTCTGAGGTGTACAGGGTGAACAGGAATGGGGAAAGAACCGTTCCCTGTGGAGCACCAGTGCTGCTGACCACAGTGTCAGACACACAGTCCTGCAGTCTGACAAACTGTGGACGACCCGTCAAATAGTCTGTAATCCAGGAAACGAGGGAAGAGTCCACTTTCATCGCCGTCAGCTTACTCCCAGCAGGGCAGGCCGGATGCTCGCTCTTTTGTCGCTGTTTTGTCACTGTGTACCAACTGAGGTTTTGAAGTTTAACTTCACATTAAAACCGCTTGAAGGCACTACAAAAACCAAAAAAATCATTCAGTCAAGATGTGTATCCGGAAAACACTAAATGTCTGAGTGATCAATCACTTGAGGAGGATAGCTTTTAGGAGGAGGGCATACGTTGTATTATGTAAATGTGCTGTGTGGAAACATTCATAGATCATCATACAGGATGCAAATTTCTTGGGCTGTGACACTTGCACCGCTTAAGTTATGATGCAGCGCTGTCGTGTTTGACAAACTGCCACATGCACTACAAATCACGCCCTGTACTGTACTCTGTACTGTACTCTGTACTCTGTACTGTACTCTGAGGAAGACAATCGAACGACACGTGGGCTTGGGACCACAACCCATTCACTTAATGGAATCAACGACAGTAGTTTGAATTGACAAAACAGCTGATTTGCAGGCAACGTAAGACCCAGTGCAGAATCGGTATGTATGGATAGCAGTGGGACAGTTTGGCAATGCCAATCCCAGTCCTCTCACACTCAGTATCTGTATAGTAATATTATATTTTTTTCTTTATTTTTTCCTTTTATTTCTATTTATATGTTACTTCTGGATGCTTAGTCGGTGAAGATTACCTAAAGATTTCTAAAGATGACCCATCTTATAACCTACAGAGCTATTTTTAACTGTCGGAAGGGCTCAAATGGTAATGTTCATTCAACTATTCTGTAGGAACTATGCTGTCCTCATTGGGAATGGGAGACCCTATGAATACGCTAGTAGCCAGAATTCCTCCACCTCTTTTGCAGTGGGGTAGCAGGGTTATAGATGAGAGACAGGGACCGCCTTCAGCACAGCCTCATCATTTACGGGACCGTACCCTAGCTAGATCCTTGTTTGCTCTGAAGGGTTCCCGTCTCTGGGCCTGTTTTTCTTCTTCCTTTAACAAGATTCTCCCCTACAAATTCCTTACCATTAGTCAGCTCAGCACCTTTTGCATTTATCTGGGGTGAGATCCCGAGGCGGTAGCAGCACCTCTAGAAGTCCTCAGAAATGTCTGTGATTTAATTCTGCAGGTGAGACCCGGATAGCTGAGTTAATGGCCAATTGAAAGTCAGCTAGATCTGTATCCCGGTATTTGTCGTTGGTCCCGACATAAGATGCCATCATGGTTTTGGAATGGATTTATTGACCAGTACGACAACCCCTCCAACATTTTAAATAAAATATATGAAGCCAGGAAAGCCTTCCATTGGGTTTCAGTATTGGTGTTGGTTTTTCCGGGTGGGAAGCAGAGCACCTGTCAATCGTCTATTGGGACACGCCCATTAGGCGCCCGATTGGTAAGCAGCACGACGCCTCATGTCCAGAAACACACCCGTGGAAATGTACCATAAATCCAGCTTAAGGTAAAGCGGGAGAAAGAGAGAGATTTTCATTCCACTTCCACTACATTGTACCACCACTGAATTCAACTGAATCAATGTGTCACCGTCCAGGCAAATAGCCTCAATATTCTCCCCTGCTCTGTTTCCAATTTGGTGCTCAATTGGAAACATCAGTCTTGAGTTGTCTTTACAGGGGCCCACGACAGCTGGGGAGTGCTAGTCTCTGGCCGGTGGCGTCCAAAACCATCTTTATTGTAAGGGGCGTCCACTGGCTTTCCATTGTGTTTCGTTACAGGCTCTGTGATCTCCAGGCGCGGTGAACAACAACAACATCAAAAACTAAATCTTTCCAGCAAATATTCCCACATCAGTTTAAAATGCCCTGTTTACGCGTCTGAAATGCAATTCCTTAGCTTTTTGTTTTGTGTCCTTTAGGTAAAATGCTGAGATTTTCAAGTGTTTATTTCATGCAGTGAATGTGAAACAACCCTTGTACGGTTGTTAGGTATACGGAGTTGTTCATCCTATTTTCATATCCCAGAAATTCTGTGGCCACAGTCAAAAATAAAGTGGCTTATACACACACACACACACACACACACACACACACACACACACACACACACACACACACACACACACACACACACACACACACACACACACACACACACACACACACACACACACACACACACACACACACACACACACACACACACACACACACCCACGGTCACTCACACTACCATAAACCCCTAAGTGCTGAGCATGAAGGCACTAATGTATTCCCATTGGGTCAGCCCAAGACCAGAGAGGAAATTCATTGGAACACAAATATCCAATACACCACACAAATCTGTTCTTCTGTTGTTCCCAGTGCTGTCACTACCAGCTTTTTGCAGCTTTTGCAGTGCACACATGCATGCATGTGTGTGTGTGTGTGTGTGTGTGTGTTGGGGCTGCATTTGCTCTATTAGGTTGTTTACCAGCGGAGCTGAATACTGAAATACAGGGGGGAGGGGGGGGGGGTCAAATCGCATGAAATTTTTTCCAAATTTGATCCAATTTCCGTAATTCTCCAGCCTCCTGTTTTCAAAGGTCCTACTACTTTACTCACTCTCACCAGTGTGTGAAACACACACACTAGCACACACAGACCCACGCACGCACACACACACACACACACACACACACACACACACACACACACACACACACACACACACACACACACACACACACACACACACACACACACACACACACACACACCACCCACCCACACACACACACACACACACACACACACACCCACCCACCCACGCACGCACACACGCACGCACGCACACACAGTATTGGCACAGCTGCTGCAGCAAGGGTGCCTTTACAATTATGAAGATGAGGAGAAGCAGAAAGACGCAAGCTGTCCTCCATTCCCCCTGGATCCCCCAGCATCACTCATAGCTCTCTCTCTCTCTCTCTCTCTCTCTCTCTCTCTCTCTCCCTCTCTCTCTCTCTCTCTCTCTCTCTCTCTCTCTCTCTCTCTCTCTCTCTCTCTCTCTCTCTCTCCCTCTCTCTCTCTCTCTCTCTCTCTCTCCCTCTCTCTCTCTCTCTCTCTCTCTCTCTCTCTCTCTCTCTCTCTCTCTCTCTCTCTCTCTCCACACTAGTGCAACCCTAATCCTAAATGCACACACACAATGTGTATTTGTTTGCTGTTTTTATGCTCTGCCAACATAAGCATATTGTGAGATATACACATATATATATATACATATATATGTGTATATATATATATATACATATATATATATATATATATGTATATATATATATGTGTATGTATATATACATATATATATATATATATATGTGTATATATATATATATATACACATATATGTATATATATATACACATATATATATGTATATATATATGTGTATGTATATATATATATATATATATATATAAAATGCACACGTATACAGCGAATGGTCCCAGTGGTGTACAGCTCTATAGAAGGAAGCAGCTCGGACCACAGCGGTGTGTTCCCTATTGATCCGCTGACAGCTATAGAGTGACAGCTATAGAGTGACAGCTATAGAGTGACAGGTATAGAGTGACAGGTATAGAGTGACAGGTATAGAGTGACAGCTATAGAGTGACAGCTATAGAGTGACAGGTATAGAGTGACAGGTATAGAGTGACAGCTATAGAGTGACATGTATAGAGTGACAGGTATAGAGTGAAAGCTATAGAGTGACAGGTATAGAGTGACAGGTATAGAGTGACAGCTATAGAGTGACAGCTATAGAGTGACAGGTATAGAGTGACAGGTATAGAGTGACAGCTATAGAGTGACAGCTATAGAGTGACAGGTATAGAGTGACAGCTATAGAGTGACAGCTATAGAGTGACAGGTATAGAGTGACAGCTATAGAGTGACAGGTATAGAGTGACAGGTATAGAGTGACAGGTATAGAGTGACAGCTATAGAGTGACAGCTATAGAGTGACAGCTATAGAGTGACAGCTATAGAGTGACAGGTATAGAGTGGGATGAAGTCACGTGCTCCTGAGGTAATGTCACCGCTTCAGCCAGAAGATCAAAGCATTGTGATCACTGAGCGGTGTGACATTCTGTGGTCTGACCAATGTGGTCTGACCCTCCCTGTGGACTCAAAACTACCACATACAACATTTATAAAACAAAGGATCATGATAAGACTAGAGGTTCTAAAGTGGACAACCATCCTGAATACCAATTATCATTTAAAATAAATAAATACAAAATAAAATATCTTTTTGTGAGATGTTTGCGTGTACAGTTTGTCTATGTGTAGAGATCAGCATGGTGCAGACAGGGCAGACTTTACGCTGGTTGTATTCACATCTTGCTGCTATGTACGCACATTGCTTACTTACTTACACCCAGCGTGGCTTCACCCAGCATATATGGAAGTTATGTTTGGGTGTGGGTCATCGGTTGGAAGTATGTGTCTCTGATGTCTTGGTACAGATGACAGGTAGTTACAAGGGCTGCTTGGTTTCCACCTAATTTTGTGTGCAGTGGGTGCTCTCTCTCTCTCTCTCTCTCTCTCTCTCTCTCTCTCTCTCTCTCTCTCTCTCTCTCTCTCTCTCTCTCTCACACCCCCACCCCTCTATGTCTCTCTATATCTTGCTCTGTCTTCTTTACTCTCTCCAGATCTCCAAGTCTCACCCACCCCATTAGGTACTGTTCAGGTGCACCCGGATGGCACCCAGTGGTAAAGTTATCACCACAAAGAGGCTGCCAGGAGCTGTGGATCCCACAGTGTGTGTATGTGAGCGTCACGCTACAATGAAAGAGAAAAACAGAAATTTGAATGTCAAAGAGTAGAAAACAAACAAACCAACCAACAGAAGCCCAGGGGAGGGTGGAGGTGTGTGGGGTCAGGATGGTCTACAGAAGCCCTTTGTAGGCCATGTATTGGGATGCTCTGAGTCACTTCAAGCCCCCTAGGTACAAGCGGCTCCTCTTTAGACCTAATATGTGCTGATAGGGAACACGGCGTGAGGACAGGGGCTCCGCGCTCTGCTTAAGTGATATTTGTGTAGTGCTCTGCAGCACTGTTGCTTTCTTTCCATTAAGAAAAATTAATGCGGCAAGTGCAATCTATTAAGGACCAAGTGAGCCGGCACCAGAGACGCCTCCTGAAAGATGAGGCAACCGCTATGCCCATCGGGTGTGACTCCAGGGTTTGTTCAGCGCCCGGTGCTTTGAGGGAATGTTTCATCTGCAGGGGAGAATATCAAACATCTCTACAGGGCAATAAGAGGCCCCCTTGTGTGCAAACCATTGCTAGATGGGTTTGTGTTTTCTTTTCCCTGTCAGAACCACTAATAGCCAAACGCTTCTCTTTCTTATGCCGAGTCAAATGCTTTACTACCCTGGAGCCAGTATTATAAGATGTGTCAGATTTTCATTACGGGGGGAGACTGTTGTAGCAGAGCTGATGGACAATATTATCTAATAAAAACAATTGTAATTGTTCATAAATCAATAGACAGAGGAGGCCAATGACACATTATTTACAAATTGGGAAGCGTTTATCCAATAGGCCAGGGGGTACATTACAAGGCCAACATTTCTCTTATTGTCCTATGACATTTTACTTATTGATAATTTATGCGGAGCGGGGGTGCACTCAGATTAGAAGTGCAGGGAATAATCACAATTGATGTCTTTGGAAAGGCCAATAAGGTCTCGTACAACAACAGATACAGACAACTCCTACAGAGACACGCGACTGGGGACTAGCCTTCCCAATACTGGAATTGATAAAAAAATAAATGAATCAAACAATCTTTGCTATGCATTATTCTGATTATAATATCATGATTGCACACTAGGTGTTAAGGCGTTGAAATCCACTTTGAGCAAGAGATGTACGTCAGTATACAGTCAGCAGTTTATATGACCAGATCCTCCCTGTAGATCCTCACTGTAGATCCTCACTGTATGTGTTAGTCCATATGACCAGATCCTCACAGTAGATCCTCACGGTATGTGTTAGTCCATATGACCAGATCCTCACTGTAGATCCTCACGGTATGTGTTAGTCCATATGACCAGATCCTCCCTGTAGATCCTCACTGTACATCTTCACTGTATGTGTTAGTCCATATGACCAGATCCTCACTGTAGATCCTCCCTGTAGATCCTCACTGTAGATCCTCACTGTAGATCCTCCCTGTAGATCCTCACTGTAGATCCTCACTGTAGATCCTCACTGTATGTGTTAGTCCATATGACCAGATCCTCCCTGTAGATCCTCCCTGTAGATCCTCACTGTAGATCCTCCCTGTAGATCCTCACGGTATGTGTTAGTCCATATGACCAGATCCTCCCTGTAGATCCTCCCTGTAGATCCTCCCTGTAGATCCTCACTGTAGATCCTCACTGTATGTGTTAGTCCATATGACCAGATCCTCCCTGTAGATCCTCACTGTACGTGTTAGTCCATATGACCAGATCCTCCCTGTAGATCCTCCCTGTAGATCCTCACTGTAGATCCTCCCTGTAGATCCTCACTGTAGATCCTCCCTGTAGATCCTCACTGTAGATCCTCCCTGTAGATCCTCACTGTACGTGTTAGTCCATATGACCAGATCCTCCCTGTAGATCCTCACTGTAGATCCTCACGGTATGTTAGTCCATATCATCCTCCAGTGTATTGCCATCCAGACACTTCCCCTGGTGGGAGCCAGCAAGACATGGCCTCAATGCATTCATACTTTTCTCTTTTCCCATTGAAGTCTGCCAGCGAGCACAATGTAATAAATCATGTCTCAATCTCCTCTTAGGGCCACAGACACTTTAATCACCCTGTATTCTTGTGTGTTTATCCATAATAATTTGGCTCTATCGTGAAAGCACAGTCCTGTCTGTGATTTATGTGCCCGGTTCAGAGAGACTGGAACAGCCAAGGCAGCAATGGTTTGGGTTGAATTTGGGTAATGTTTTTTCACTGTCTCTCTAATCTTTTTATTCCAGTGTCTATGTGGTTTCTGTTCATTTCCCTCTTCTGAACCACTCACTTTCAATTGAGTTATGATCTTTCTTTCTTTCTTTCTTTCTTTCTTTCTTTCTTTCTTTCTTTCTGTCTTTCTGTCTTTGCTATTCTTTTTTCCCATTTTAGAGTGACCAAAAGATGGACGTTCTTTATTTCTTATATTATGCAGATGCTAATATCTGCCATAATGTTTGGACCAGCTGTACAGGTAATATCCAGAGAGAGAGAGAGAGAGAGAGAGAGAGAGAGAGTGAGAGAGAGAGAGAGAGAGAGAGAGAGAGAGAGAGAGAGAGAGAGAGAGAGAGAGTGAGAGAGAGAGAGAGAGAGAGAGAGAGAGAGAGAGAGAGAGAGAGAGAGAGAGAGAGCGAGAGCGAGACAGAGAGAGCGAGAGAAATTGAAGCGCAATAACACAAGAGAAATGTCATATTTGCATATCTCAAAAGTACATCACACAGCCAAGCACAGATAGGCATAAACGAGGACTGTGAACCCAGTTTTGCATATTGAGAGAAATTTCTGCAGCTGTTTGGTGAATGCTGTTTATATGAAATTTTAAGAGAAAGTTATAAAGGTCATTTCTGAGCGGGACGAAAACATGACGGTTTGCCTTCTGGAAATAGGAGCTGAAAAGAAAAATCAAAGACGTTTTTCTTGAAGGCACTTCATGGTTTTCGCATGTATATCAACTATATGGATACATTACCCCCCCTCCTAAAATATTATACATTACACAAAACGGAAATGTGATTTTTAATCAGTATTTAATGGGTACACTAGCTTCAAGTGCCCGAGCCACCCAGCAATGCATGCAGGATACACATTGTTCTAGTGTGTCAAACAAACAACATTTTGGGCCAAATACTTTTCTACCGATTTCATAATGTAGTAATTGCTCATTTATCTTTTTGTTAAGATCAATTGAGAAGCTGCAGTTTGTGTTAAGAGAAGATCAGCACACGTGTGCTTAGTGACCTTCTAAGTGCCTTTTTATGCCGTAGGCTACTGCCTAAAAATCTGACCAGTATTACCATGTTCTTATTAATAAAGTAGAAATGTGTGACTCAAATTGTTTAAGCACGTAATTATTCTTTGAGAAAAAAAGTGGAATGGGTGGAATGTGAAATATTAACCAAGTGGAAAGATCACAGGACATGGATAATTGCATGTTAGCCTCCAAGCCGCTTGTTCTTCTGCTCTTGTCCCGATCGCAGGACGGGTTTTAATGAGAAGTCCATTTGGCCCGCTCTCCGCTTTGGCGCGTGTCATTTCCTACTTATTTAGACCCATCTGGCTCCGTCGGACACATCCAATAACTCAATTAGTGTACTCGGAGACAGGTCTTGTACCGAGAACCTTCAAACTCCCCCAAATACTACCAGCCACACCTCTACAAATAACAGGACTGCCTTGACCTGATTAAAATAGATTCATTAATTACCAAACACCCAAGTTGTGTCTGGTGATTAATGGGGCAGGAACATCCAATTGGCCGGCCAAACGTGAAGGCTGATTGGCTGTGCTGTGACTATTTTGCCAAATGTTTTAATTTTCTCTCCCTCTCTTCACTCACTTACCTGATTATAGATCTACCTTTTTGTCCAGTTAATGGAAGCTAATTGTATGGCGCTGGTGAAGGTTCTGTGTGCAATGTGTGTGTGTCTGTGTGTTTGTAATGTGCGTGTGTATAATGTGTGTGCTTCTGTGTCTAGCATTTAGGCATTAAGCCATGACTCAATGTCTGAAAACCCCTTCCATCGTTCATGTCCTTATCCGAAAAGTTTTCTGAAAACAGGATCTGGTCCAGAAACAACATTTCTGGACGGGAGCCACTCATCCACTCTCACCCTTTGTCACCACGCCTTCTACAACGGAGAGCAATGAACAGTCTGGAGTTGATAGGACTACTTCAGCCGTGGTCAGACAGGTTATTCATTCCCTACCAGTGTTTTACCATATCCGAACACTCACTATACGCTTGGCAATATCTAATAGCGCCTGATATTATTACCATGTAGGGTGTCTTCAAAGGTGCAGTTTGGGAAGGCTAGGCGT
>CM051020.1:20975943-20978443 GCA_027704905.1 Muraenolepis orangiensis | reverse complement strand
TATATTTAGATCCAAGGCACATATAGAAAAGGTTGGTTTTAGGACAATCGATTCAACAGGAACCCGGTCTGATCAGACCGGTTGGGGCTGGGGGGACAGCAGTTGATCAATTCTCCTGTGGTTTTAATAATGCCTCTTTGGAAACCAAACTCTGACAGGGGGGGAGAGGTTCTTCAAAATGGATGTGGTTATGAGGGGGAAGAAAATATCCTATTTTGCCACTGATGTAAAATGTGAAAGATGAAAACGCTTGCAGGTGTGGACTTGGTGTGTCAATAGTGACTTTCACCTTTTGGCTGTGTTCCTGTGAGGATGGAACACAATTAGAGAGACTGGAAGATGTCTTCCTGGTTTATTTGCCGCCCAAAGCAACTCCAAGTAACAAGCAAAGGTTTATTTTTTTTCACGCTGTAGAAATAAAATGGTCATTCGTCGTCATATGGTGCTTCACTACTTAAACACAAGTAGTGAAGGAATAGGACACATCAAACGATGTGTTTGATGTTTAAATCTGGTTTTACAGACTCTTCCCTGGTCAGAGTTTTTAATTATCTTAAAATTAGCTGAGAGAAACCATGACGTTTCTGCTCTGGTAGTTCTTGACCTCAGTGCTACCTTTGATACGGTTGACCATGTCATTATCGTTCAGTGCCTTGAACAGTGTTTAGGCTTTAGAGGCACAGAGAAGATTCCACTGTTTTTATTGGTCACTTTGAATCAGATGATGTCCACATCCCATATGGTGTCCCTCAAGGGTCTATTCTTGGACCACTGCCATTTAATTTGTGAATGCTCCCATGTGGTTCCATCATTCACATTCATCATTCAAGTTATTTTATACCTGTTTTTAGTAGTAGTTTTTTGTAGACAGTTTTTACATCTTATTTAACCACTGTACATTATATATTCCGTTATATATTACCATGCACTTTACTGTAATATTTGCACTCTGGTTAGATGCCAAATTATTTCTGCTGTACTGTACTTGTGCTGTGCACTGACAATCAATTTGAATCTAATCTAATCAAATCTAATCAAATCTAATCTAATCTAATCTAATCTAATCTAATCTAATCTAATCTAATCTAATCTAATCTAATCTAATCTAATCATTCAGCAATACTCCATGTTGTATCATCCCTATGCTGATGACACATACATATCTGCTTCTATACCTACCAAGCCCAGTCAATGACCTCATCCAATGCATTGCGGATATCAAATATTGGATTGGATGGCAGCTTAACGTGGATAAAACATTTTTATTTTGAAGATTACATTATTTTAGAAGATCCCAAGACATTGAAGCACCAGGTTTACTTTTTGCTAACTCTGCTGTCTGTAAAACCAACCTGCTCTTCTCTGTCCTGGCCCCAAAGTGGTGGAATGAACTCCCCACGGATGTCAGGACTGCAGAGTCTCTGCCCATCTTCCGCCGCAGGCTAAAAACTCACCACTTCTAGGAAACCCGGATCCTTCCACCTAGGGCATCCTCACATCACTTTTTACTAGCGTACTAGCGTCTTACTTAGGAGATTGTTTGCTTGTTAGTTAGTTAGATATTGTCCAACGTATTGTACTTTTACCTGAAATGATTGTACTAAATGAAATGCACTTTTGACTTCTGGTGACAAGTTGCTCTTACCTTCCTTTGTTGAACGCACTAGTGTAAATGACTGTTATGTAATGTCATGTAATGTCATGTGTTGGTAGACTAGAACAAAGCATGTACAATGTGTTGGTACTGTACACAGCTGTAACATGTCATGTATAACTTCAACACAGTGGATTAAGTCCAGGTGGTGCTAGGCTGGTGCTCTCCACATCCATCGAGTCTTGCAGCAGTAAAATCTCAGTCAAATCATTAAATGACGGAAGATATAAATAGCTGGGGTATACACTTTTTTAAATTAAACGTAGCCTTACATGTATTATGCATGATGTGGCGTGTGTGTGTGTGATTGTGTGTGCGCACGCTGTTATGACATGCCCATTTAACACAATGTGTACGCTGAGCCTCTGGGGTCTTGTGTTATGTAAGTATACAATCCAGCTCAATTTCCTCTGTGTGTCTCGGTCTCGACAGGGAATTTCCGCTGCCGCTTTTGTTCCAACAGGTCTTCACAGGACAGGACAGGACATCCCTCAACATTAATAATCTCAATCTAAATCTGGAGGATTGATTCCTCTGTATGGGTCACATACATGTACACATACCCACAGTAACATGTGTTTCTCTGCATTTTACCCATCCTAGTATTAGAATCAGTGGGCAGCTATTGTGTATACAGCGCCCGGGGAGCAGGGTAGGGGTCTGGTGCCTTGCTCAAGGGCACCTCGGCAGTCCCCAGGTGTTTCAAGGACTTGAACCAACCACCTTCCGGTTCCCAAGCCAAGTCCCAACAGACTGAGCTATCCTGCCACCCTTAATAATGTAATAATGCGAGTACGATGAACGTTGTCGCTGTCGCTGTCAGAGGCCACACGTCTTGGTTTTCCA
>CM051020.1:20960943-20970943 GCA_027704905.1 Muraenolepis orangiensis | reverse complement strand
TGAATTTCAATTGCTAAAGGAAATGACCACATATCCACTGCTATATTATAGCATTTTGTCTTTGTTCCGACAACATTATTTTTCATTATAATAGTTCAATCTTTTTGCAACCATAATGTTAACAAATGGCGCAGCATGACATAAAATGTGGTCTTTCATAGCTAACAAATGACTAATGTCCCACCAGGCAAAGGATGCATCACGTTCTATTTATAGTCCATCAGTGATGATGAGGCAGGAATGTGGGTGCAAAGCAACCAGAATTAAAAGCACACTCCTTCTAATCTAGGACACCGTAACGCCTTCCCACGCTCAAACATTGTCTTTGAACAGCACACACTGGACATCGTTTTGGATTGTTATATATTGTTATAAACTGTACTTCCATAGTTCAGCCAACTGCATCCTTTTTAAGTTACATGCAACATGTTAAGCAATCTTCAATTCAATATGAAGATACAATACGCTCTGGTGTCCAAAACAAAGACATATATGGATAACATCCGTCTAAAGGAAAGCTTTGAGATACAGTGAGATGTGAGATTAGTTCTGTAACTCCTCCATGGAGTCATGGTCGTCTTCCTTGTCTTGTGCTATAAAATATTTTATGTTTTAACCATAAATCATACTGTCGCTTAAACACCTCCTCTTCATAGCAAATCAATACAAAGACAATTAGCCCTTTCGATTTGCCCTCGTCAGCTGTTGACACTTTCATAACACTGTATCACACACACACACACACACACACACACACACACACACACACACACACACACACACACACACACACACACACACACACACACACACACACACACACACACACACACACACACCAGAGAGAGAGAGAGAGAGAGAGAGAGAGAGAGAGAGAGAGAGAGAGAGAGAGAGAGAGAGAGAAACAGGAGACAGGAGACAGAGAGACAGGAGACAGAGAGGCAGAGAGACAGGAGTCAGAGAGAGAGAGAGACAGGAGACAGGAGGCAGAGAGACGGAGCAGAGAGAGAGCGGAGACAGGAGGCAGAGAGGGAGGCACAGGCCGATGAAGGTAAAGGGCTTAAAGAAAGAAAGTACAATACTAAACATGAGACATAAACCATGAAGTTATCCACAGTCTTAGAAACCATCATTAGCATGTATTTCCGACCCTGACCAACCGGCTCAATTTAGTTTACATGAGATACGATATAGATATTTAAAAATAAATACTAAATATTGTATGCTAAGTTGCGGCCACTGAGGAATATGAAATATGTGTACTGACGATGTTGTATTCAAAGTTTACACCCAAGAGGTTTGGGTTGTTTACCCCCAAACATTAAAACTAACTGAAATGTGAATTCAAGTGCATCTTAATTCATTGTGCAGATGTATTTATTTATTTACTTTGCTTATACATGGAGAGCTTAGAACCAGATATTTTCCTACAATTAACAATTGTTAAACGTAAAACCTTAAGCGACCCTCCAGAATCCACATAAAGCCTCTTGAGATCAATTACTTTTTTAATGGAGAATTTATTACAAATACATTTGCGATACATGCACAACATAACAAACTGAAGTTGAACGTGGAGACACATCTCGGTGTGAGGAACCACACTTTGATCACACGTTGTCCCTGAGAGTTAAGGGTTCAAAACATCATCGTTAAATATGTCTGTCTCTCGGCCACTGAAACCATGAGACGGAAAAAAAGCTCTGAATCTCAGATCAAACATAAAAAATATATATAAAAAAAGTATTCAGTCTTTTTATTCATTTCTCTTTGCTTCGGATCACAACAGTCGACGCCCACGCAGGCGGGGGTTCTGCATTTAGTCTCCATCTCATCTCATCTCATCTCATCTCATCTCCATAGAGACCCTCGTTCCCCCGGGACGAGGTCTGCTTTTTTCTCAGACTAATTGGGACCATTTAACCAGAGAAATCTGTCTGGTAGCAGGGGGGCGGGTGGAGAAAGAGGAAGATAAAAAAAAACATAAAAAGAGACGACGAGAAGAGGAGATGAGCTGCGCGCGCGAGCGGCGCGCGAAAAACTAAAAACGAGCGAAGCGCGCGCGCGCAGTCGCGCGCGAAAAAAAAAACGACTAGACGCGCGAGAGACAAAAAAAAAAAAATAAAAAAAAAAAAAAAAAAAAAAAAAGCAGGAAGAGAGAGAGAGAGAGAGAGAGAACGAGAGTAAAATAATGCAAAGAGAGAGAGAGAAAGAAGAGAAGAGCAAAAAAAAAATCGAAGAGAGATAGATAGAGAGAGAGAAAAAAATAAATAAGGATAGAAAGAGGAAGAGAGAGATAGAAGAGAGAGAGAGATAGTAGAGAGAGAGAGCAGAGAGAAGAGAGAGATAGAGAGAGGAGAGAGATGAGAGAGAGAGCAGAGATGAGAGCAGATGAGAGAGTATAGAGCGTAAGAGAGAGAGAATAAAGACCGACAAACAATGCGAGAAACGAAAGAGAGAAGAGATCGCTAGCGAGAGAGAGAGAGAGAGCGCTAGAGAGATAGGAGAGCGAGAGAGCGAAGATAGAGCGCGCAGAGAGACTATGCGTAGCGCGAGAGAGATCGCTAGATATATCGACTCGAGCGAGAGCTAGCTCTCCCGCCCCTGCTCTCTCTCTCGAGTAGGGAAACGATATAGCAGACTCAGCGCGCGACGCTATACCGATAAAGACACCCTCCACCCACACAAGAATACCCCAACACCCCCCCCCCCACCACACACCCCCCCCGCTCTCTCTCACGCTCTCTCTCTCTCTCGTCTCTCATCTATCTCTCTCTGCTCTATAGCTCTCGACCCTCCTCATCTCTCCGCTACTCTCTCGTTCCTCTACACATACTCTCTCTTCTCGCTGGTGGAAGGAACACCAAAACATGTGATGCGCTCATTATCATTCTGGGCTGCCCTATAAATAAAGCGGCTCCATGATGGGGTGACGGAGGTCCAGCAGGGCGCCGAAGCGTCTGTCTGGCCCCCCCGTACACAGGTTGTTAATTCACGCTTTCCTTTGCAACAGGCTGTGTTTTACATTGTGGTCTGTTTAGCAAAGGATCCTCTCATTGTCTTCATCCGTATGCACCGTTGTGTCTGCTGTTTACTGCGCAAAACACCCATAAGAAAACAAACTGTTGCTCAGAAACTCCAATTCCCATGTAAGAATGGTTATTAAACTACAGTTCCCATGTAAGAATGGTTATTAAACTACAGTTCCCATGTTCCCATGTTCTCTCAGTTCATTGCTAGAGATCAAACTTCCAATACTATATTTCAAAACGAATTCACGTTTGTTTATCATTAATTCATGTTTCTTTATCATTCACATTCACTTTTCTTTATGGCAGTTGCAGAAGCAGGAGTCATCACTGCATCACGTCCGTTATAAACCAGGACCCCAGTTCCATGTCGTCTTTCTGGCCATCTCTGTTGGCAGTTTGGTGGCTTTTTATTTTTCCACTTCACTAAGGCGTTTCATGTTAGTATGGCATTTTGTTATTTATTTATTTGGTCTTCAAATATGGAATTACTATATTTAATTGCATGTACCCACATTTTACGTACCCACTGCTTTGTATGTGTGTGTGTGTATGTGTGTGTGTGTGTGTGTGTGTGTGTGTGTGTGTGTGTGTGTGTGTGTGTGTATGTGTGTGTGTGTATGTGTGTGTGTGTGTGTGTGTATGTGTGTGTGTGTGTGTGTGTGTGTGTGTGTGTGGGGGGGGGAATCTCCATCGAGTCACTTGCCTTAATCTCCTGTAGAGAATAAACTTTGACCTGCCACTAAAATAAATGGTGTGATTGTTTTTCCATCTCATTAAAAGTTGGAAAGTAACAACAGCAGCCACACATTTTTAATAGTCTGTACACTGTATATATACAGTATATATATATATACTGTATATATATATATATATATATATATATATACTGTATATATATATATATATATATACTGTATATATATATATATATGGTCTTTGAAAGAGACCATCTGTAAAATGACTTCCTAACACATCTCTGTCTGAGGAGGGTTAGTGAGAGGAAGACCAACATAAATACAGCTATGTGTCAGGCCAACAGGTAACGGGGGTGTTGACAAGACCTTTGGTTCATCGTCACCAGTCCGGATCTGATTGGCCAAGGACACCTGTACTCTTGAGGTGTGGTCACCGACGGCAACGGAGAGAGCGAGAGAGAGAGAGAGAGAGAGAGAGAGCGAGAGAGAGAGAGAGAGAGAGAGAGAGAGAGAGAGAGAGAGAGAGAGAGAGAGAGAGAGAGAGAGAGAGACAGAGAGACAGATAGACAGAAAGAGAGACAGGAGGACTGTTGCGATGTAGGACAGAGATCCCTGTGGTCAAAGCAGAAACAAACCTACACATTTGATGTAACTGGATGTGTCAACCCCCGCCCCCTACACACACACACACACACACACACACACACACACACACACACACACACACACACACACACACACACACACACCGTTACACTTGGTCTAGTCCTGCTGCGGCCACAGTAGCCTGCCCTGGGATCAACTGCAGCTGGTTGTGGTTTCAGGCAAACTGAACCCTACTGAAAATACACAACACTGGGTCCCCATCACTCCAAGGCTGCCAGGTGGAGAAGACAGCCACTTACTTTATGATAGTGCATATGGCTGGGTGATTAACGACGATGACAGATTAACAGAGAGAGATAGACAGATTAACAGAGAGAGATAGACAGATTAACAGAGAGAGATAGACAGATAAACAGAGAGAGAGATAGACAGATTAACAGAGCGAGATAGACAGATTAACAGAGAGAGATAGACAGATAAACAGAGAGAGATAGACAGATAAACAGAGAGCGATAGACAGATAAACAGAGAGAGATAGACAGATTAACAGAGAGAGATAGACAGATTAACAGAGAGAGATAGACAGATAAACAGAGAGAGATAGACAGATAAACAGAGAGCGATAGACAGATAAACAGAGAGAGATAGACAGCCAAACAGAGAGAGATATACAGACAAACAGAGAGACAGATAAACAGAGAGAGATAGACAGATAAGAAGAGAGAGATAGACAGCTAAACAGAGAGAGAGATAGACAGATAAACAGAGAGAGAGATAGACAGCTAAACAGAGAGAGATAGACAGCTAAACAGAGAGAGATAGACAGATAAACAGAGAGAGAGATAGACAGCTAAACAGAGCGCGATAGACAGATAAACAGAGAGAGATAGACAGCTAAACAGACAGAGATAGACAGATAAACAGAGAGAGATAGACAGATAAACAGAGAGAGATAGACAGATAAACAGAGAGAGATAGACAGATAAACAGAGAGACAGATAAACAGAGAGCGATAGACAGATAAACAGAGAGAGATAGACAGATAAACAGAGAGAGATAGACAGCTAAACAGAGAGAGATAGACAGCTAAACAGAGAGAGATAGACAGATAAACAGAGAGAGATAGACAGATAAACAGAGAGAGCTGAACAGTTAAACAAATAGATAAACATAAACAGATATACAGACAGATACACAGAGAGATAGATGTAGACAGATAAACAGAGGGCGATATGCATACACAGATATATAGACAGATACAAAGAGAGATATCAATATATACACATAAACAGATCAACAAGATAGATAAATAGACAGACAGACAGCTAGATAATAAATAATGACATTTTAGGTGGTAGAAAGGGGGGGGGGGTGTTGGGGGAGGTCGAGAGGGGGGGGGAGGGGGGGGGGAGAGGGGTGGGTGTTGGGGGGGGAGAGAGGGGGGGGAGAGGGGAGGGTGTTGGGGGAGGTAGAGAGGGGGGGGGAGGGGGGGGTGTTGGGGGAGGTAGAGATGGGGGGGGAGAGAGGGGGGGGGTGTTGGGGGAGGTAGAGAGGGGGGGGAGGGGGGGGGAGAGAGGGGGGGGAGAGGGGAGGGTGTTGGGGGAGGTAGAGAGGGGGGGGAGAGGGGGGGGGTGTTGGGGGAGGTAGAGAGGGGGGGGAGGGGGGGGTAGAGAGGGGGGGGAGAGGGGGAGGGTGTTGGGGGAGGTAGAGAGGGGGGTGTGGGGGAGGTAGAGAGGGGGGGGAGGGGGGGGGAGAGAGGGGGGGGAGAGGGGGAGGGTGTTGGGGGAGGTAGAGATGGGGGGGGAGAGAGGGGGGGGGTGTGGGGGAGGTAGAGAGGGGGGGGAGAGGGGGGGGGGTGTTGGGGGAGGTAGAGTGGGGGGGGAGAGAGGGGGGGGGGTGTTGGGGGAGGTAGAGTGGGGGGGGGGGGGAAACATACGCACACCGAACAAATGGAGAGACCTTTTGGCTCCGGAGAGAGTGGCCCCGGGGGGGGGGGGGGGGGGTATTAATTAATGGCTTGTGGGGGCTCTTAGGGCTGCTGGTGACTACAAGGCATTTTTTCCTTTTCCTATAAAAAAAGGAAATAAAAAAATAAATAATAATAAAAAACGTAACCTCGGATCATCAACCGCTGTGGCTGAGCTCATGCGGGTCCGACTCCGGTGACCCCCGGTGACCCCCGGTGACCCTCGTGACCCCGGGTCTGGACACTCCACGGGGGGGCGGTTCGGCCAAAAGGTAGTAGAAAAGTAGTAGAAATCCTTTGCCCATCCGTGCTCCAACATGCTCGGAAAATAAAAGCTGTTGTTGAAAATGTTTCATTATCAATAGAATACCTTAACAAATGGTGATTCGTCATGTCTTATGTTTTCTGAATCTCATGATTTCTCTGCAGACATTTTGCGTACGGCTTTCCTTCACATAAAGCCTTTGCCAGCCGCGGTTTGGCGTCTCCGCCCGGCAGACCCCCCCCCCCCCCCCATGGCTGTGGGCACCGATCCAGCGCCAGAACAGAACCACAGTCCCCGTGTCCACCCAGGGGTCCGCCCGTCTGCTTGCCTCGCCTGCTGAAATTAAATGAGGAAAGACATGATGGCCACCCCCCCAGCAGCTGATCCCATTCAGCTGGCAGTCAGCTGCTCTGCTGCTCTGCTAAGACGCTTCGGAGGAGCTGGGGATTGATTTGGATTCCGCTTAACAGCTCCGTCACGTGTCCTCAGACGGCAGGAAGAGCTTCACAAGCTGGGTGGTGGTGGTGGTGTGTGGTGTGTGTGTGGGTGCTGTTGGTGTATGTGTGTGTTGTGGTGGTGTGTGTGTGTGTTGTGGTGTTGGTGTGTGTGTGTTGTGGTGGTGTGTGTGTTTGTGGTGGTGTGTGTGTGTGTTGTGTGGTGTGTGTGTGTGTGCTGTTGGTGTGTGTGTGTTGTGCTGGTGTGTGTGTGTTGTGTTGGTGGTGTGTGTGTGCTGTTGATGGTGGTGGTGTGTGTGTTGTGCTGGTGGTGTGTGTGTGTTGTGGTGGTGTGTGTGTTTTGTGTTGGGGGGGGTGCCATGATTGACAGTTCAAGTTGTTTTTGGTTTTCTTGGCGTGTCACTATGATGTCACCGTGATGATGCGTCCCGTGGAGGTGAGGGGGGGTCCTTTGAGGGAGGTGAGGGGGGTCCTTTGAGGGAGGTGAGAGGGGGTCCTTTGAGGGAGGTGAGAGGGGGTCCTTTGAGGGAGGTGAGAGGGGGTCCTTTGAGGGAGGTGAGAGGGGGTCCTTTGAGGGAGGTGAGGGGGGTCCTTTGAGGGAGGTGAGGGGGGTCCTTTGAGGGAGGTGTTCACTCCTTCATTCAGGTGAAATGTCACATGTGATGTAAGTCGGTAAACGGCTCTGTCCTCAGTCTACCCTTCTGGGTTCTGTTAACAAGCCCTGGTCCCACAGCATCTCATATAAGGCTAATATGTATACATGATGAAGCCCCCTTATGATTATCCACTGTGGTAATTAAAGATCACTCCCCTCTTTGAGTCAAATACTGAAGCCTCTAGTTGAAGTCCCAAAGGGCTGAATGCTGCATAAATATCCTTTTTTTTATTGTAGTTTGAAGGTTTTTAAGTTTCACTGGCAATTCTATGCGAGTGGACATGAATATAGAACGAGAAAGAGAGTTAATAGAAAAGACAAAAGACAATAAATCGTCTCCAATTCAAGAAAGTGAAAGCCTAGACTAGACTTACTGAAACGGGTCATCGTCACCTCAAACTTGATTAACAACAGTGTTCCTGTCCCTTGACGGTATGCAGACTACCTTCCTCTGACCCCAAGTAAGCATCACTATATGACTTGGATCTTTTCCTGAGTTGTTCTGCATGAGGCCCTGTCCATCACCCTCACCTGAGGAGGACCCTGTCCTGTATCTTTCTCCAGGTCTTCTTTGGAGTTGCATCTGTTGCTGCCTGCTTAGAAAAGGGTTTGTTTTTGTCTTCCTGCGTCACCAAGTAAACCGCCATGCCTTGTCTGCAAACTTAGTTTATAGATTAGGGTAATTATCAATTTAGAATACAGCTATTCATTTGTAGTTCTTGTGGTTGATTGTAGAAGCACTGGTTTTGCGTAATAACTTTGACTTCAGACAGATGAATTTGGCTTGTTAACTGATCTTTAAAGTATAGTATTAGTAACATCTAATATTAGTCATATTCTTCTTTACGAAAGTGGTGTCCTATTCGAGTAGTAAAATAATAAAAAGTGTGTTTAGAATAGTTCAAGCCACTTAAAGACGCGACAATGTATCTGTAACCAAGACATCATTCTTCACTTGAGAAACAGATTCATTGCCTTCATTACTAGCAGGTTGGAGGATTGTAATGCCTTCTTACAGAAAAAGTTGAAAACTTTTTAACTCTGCCGCCAGACTTTTAACGAAGACGAGGAAAAGAGAGAGAGTGCATTAATTCAGTGGTAGCTACCCTGCACTGGCTCTCAGTTGCTTTCAGAATGGAGGTCCTTTTACTCACATACAAAGCTCTTAATGATAAAGCATCTTCTTACCTTTCAGACTTTTTAACCCCAAACCAACCGACAACAGCCATGAGGTCTTCCGGTTCTGGCATTTTAATTGTTCCTAATGGTGCCCTCACACCATAGCGTATGCTGAAACCTATGAGTTGCGTGTAAAAAATATTTGTATATGCACCAAACGCAACCAAAATCAAAACTTTTGTCAATTTGTAACCTATTCGACCTATGGGTTGCGTGTGATTTGCGTGTGATTTGCGTGTGATTTGCGTGTGGGATGCGTGTGATTTGCGTGTGAGTTGCGTGTGGGATGCGTGTGGGATGCGTGTGAGTTGCGTGTGAGTTGCGTGTGGGATGCGTGTGAGTTGCGTGTGAGTTGCGTGTGGGATGCGTGTGGGATGCGTGTGAGTTGCGTGTGAGTTGCGTGTGGGATGCGTGTGAGTTGCGTGTGAGTTGCGTGTGAGTTGCGTGTGGGATGCGTGTGGGTTGCGTGTGGGATGCGTGTGAGTTGCGTGTGGGATGCGTGTGGGATGCGTGTGGGATGCGTGTGGGTTGCGTGTGGGTTGCGTGTGATTTGCGTGTGAGTTGCGTGTGGGATGCGTGTGGGATGCGTGTGGGTTGCGTGTGGGTTGCGTGTGAGTTGCGTGTGAGTTGCGTGTGGGATGCGTGTGGGATGCGTGTGGGTTGCGTGTGAGTTGCGTGTGGGTTGCGTGTGGGTTGCGTGTGGGATGCGTGTGAGTTGCGTGTGGGTTGCGTGTGGGATGCGTGTGAGTTGCGTGTGGGTTGCGTGTGAGTTGCGTGTGGGATGCGTGTGAGTTGCGTGTGAGTTGCGTGCAGAACTTACAAGCTGCGTTTGACCTGCGTGCTAGTTGCGTGGTATTTGCGAATATCGGTCACGTGATAAAAACCTGTAAAAGCGGAGCCGATTCAGTGTTTCCTTCTGATTTGGTCATCGAAGAGTCAACATGGGGAAAGCTACCAATCAGATAAAAGTGACCCCAAAACCTGGCCAGATACCTCAAATTTGGACCTGCGTTCATAACTTATGAGTAGCGTACCTGTTGCGATCGTGTTGCGTGCGTAGCGTACCTGTTACGATCGTGTTGGGTGCGTAGCGCACCTGTTGCGTCCCTGTTGCGTTTAAATTGATCGCCGGCATTTGCAGAGAATT
>CM051020.1:20943443-20955943 GCA_027704905.1 Muraenolepis orangiensis | reverse complement strand
ACGGGGACAGAAGGAAGGAGAGGAAGAGGAAGGCAGCGGCTATTAACATTTATGAATAATTTAATCCTGCATAGCTGGCCCAAGTCCAAGTGCATAATTCACTAATTGCAATCAGGAATGGAAGAGTCAAGGAAACAGGAGTGCCACGAGTGCATTGGTGCGCGTGACTATGTTAGTGGCTTGGAGACGAGGTTGGGGAGAACAGTGGTCTGTCATCCATGCATGGTGATGTTCTCCACAGAGCGGCTTTGCTATTACACCGGCAGCCTCCCGTGGAGTATGAATAATGATGGTAAACGTTGGCTTGATTTTTGGCTTTACCTGTAGTTATAAAAATTATAATGTAATAAAATTACAAAAATAATCGTCCACAACAAAGGATTTACATGAGGAGAGGAGCCAATGTATATATATATATATATATATATATATATATATATATATATATATATATATATATATATATATATATATATATATATACGTATATATATATATATATATATATATATATATATATATATATATATCCTTTGTGAGATTGAGACTTTTTGATTTTTGTAAAAATATTTTGTACATTTGTACAAAAAACATGTACTTTCAACACACATATATAATTTAACAGTCACTTTGCTGCTCTTTTTTTGTTTATTTCAATTGTATATATTATTTATATTTTGATGGTATTGTTTTGTAGATGTATACTGCGGGAGGGAATGGGGAGTAGGCATTCCTATGTACTTGTTACAAATGGCCAATAAAAATATCTTGTATCTTGTATCTTACAAGGCCACATTCCTTTCTCCTGGACACTGATGGGATCTATATTTGATATACATATAAATACAGTATATACAGTACATTGTAATACACACACCTTTATTACTCTGTTCTTAAACTGGTAACCCGTCTAAAGTCTACAGCTCCTATCCTTTAGTAGAAGCAGGACAATCACAGACGGTCAGTACTTGCTATATGTGCTACAGGGGGCTGGTTTACATAGCATTGTGTTGAGCAATATACATGAGACAACGTATAAGGGCATCCTAAGTGATAAAGATGAATTTGTCCAAGATACATTTTAACACAACAAAGTATCTGCCTTTAATAAAAGGTGGGATCATGGGAAGACCTCATCCACATACAGACATACACACACAGCGTCCACCCAGAGAACCACCATATGAACATACTATTTGAATATTGGACAGTATTTATTTAGACAGTAAAGAAACCAGGGAAATAACCATGCATGGAGAAGCCAAAAGTACACATTCCCTTCATCTCTCGTGTTAGTGAGTGTTGTTAGTGGCCAAAATGCGGGTCATTTGTCTTTGTTTAGAAGTGACCTGAAAAGGCTTGAGAAGGAAGGCAACACATGGCAGAATATCACCAAGTGGCACCAAGCGGTGATTCAGTTACCAAAATATGACAATAAATATCACTTGTGCATATAACTGGGACTGAGGGGGCTGCTGGAGGAGCAGTTTGATGAGTGGTTACTCTTCAGGCTGGAGGTATTGATGACCTGTTCAACCATTCCTCATGTTCTTAATGAGTCCTCAAGTGTCAGGGAAGAGACCTATGGGGATTGACCTGATTGGACCCTTAGAATTGGCATGTGGTTTGGGCAACTTTTGGCAGATGGGTGCCGTTTGTTCTTGTCAGTACTACAAATTGTGCTGGTTTTTTTTTTGTCATAAGAGAACGATTTGGTATTTCCTTGTGTGTTTTGAGATTTCTAAGAGTCCCGGCTGCAATATAACATCAAACATTTGAATGTTTGTGCTTTTATTGCCTTATCTTATCAATAAACTAGGAATTAAACAGATAAATACTGCAAAAGGTGGTTCTGAATTTGCATGGGCAACAACAACAACAAAACACAGTACAGAGTTGAAAATACCTAATTGGAAGCACATTTTGTCTAAAAATGTGTACATTCTCAAAACACACACAAACACACACACACGCTTTTCAATTCCACATGCTTTCCTATGAACGTCCTAACTATAAATACTATAATCTGAAGCAGAATTAGATTTGGTTGGACTAGTTCCCCTTGGGCAAGGTAAAGCCAAGAACACACACAACGTGATAGGAAAGAGGCAGCTCCATCCCTGGATCAGCAGTGGGGAGGATATGTTCTATCCCGAGGAGGACTTACGGTTCAGACGCATGACCAACATCTAAATGTTCCTTTTACCTCCTGGAATATTCCTTACACCATCCATACAGGCTCTCTGCCTTTTATTCATTTATCCCCAACGATGGTTCTTGCAAAATGTGCAAAATCATTTTGGTCAGTGCAATTATACCAGGGAATACTTTCAGTTTCATATCTTTCCCTAATGCTATCCAATATAAAGTACCCAGGTAACATCGTCGTAGCTCTAAAATGAGATTCTCGAGGCAGCTTCATATCCGACCAGAAATCTCCCGTCTCAGAACACCGTACACGGGGGTCCCTGATGAGCTTGACCGAGGCTTCACTGGCCTCATTTCATGGTCGCTGCACAGCACCAACAATAACAGTCCTCATTAACGCTGGAATGGTGTGCCCCAACATATGTAGACGTAGTACGCTTATGCTTAGATCCTGCCTTAAGTTAATGTGCTGTATAAACTGCAGCAATTCCACATGCTCCAAACCCAATTCAAGAAAAACCTGAACAACACAAGAAAATCATCTAACAGTTTAACAGTCTAACAGTTGCAAGTTACGAAGCAAAGTTCCTAAAGCGGAAAATTGCAATATTTGTATTTACCTTTCCCAGGCTAACCCATCGTTAAATGAGTTACTTAGTTATAGTTATTTACTATTTGTTGATTTGAAGGAGGTTTACCAAATAGATGAAGCATGCTGAGACTGGGTGATTCAAGGTGCTGTAGATGGGATTTGAGAGTTGTAAAGAGAGAACAGAAAAGAGTGAAAAAGATTTTGAAACTAAACAACCTAAAAAAACATCTGTGAATGACAGGCAAGATAGATTCCCCAAACCAATCATGGAACAGATGCCCTGAATGGTCAGAAATTATGGAAGATTGGAGCATTTTTGTCATATTACACTCAAATAATACCTCTGAAATCGTACCTACAGCACCTTAAACTTACATATAGATCACTTTCATATCATATTCTTATTTTACTGGTTCAACAAGCTTCATCGCCCACATTGATTCTTTAGATAACAGTAGTAGAAAAACATCTTGTTTAAGTGCAGGGATATATATATATATATATATATATATATATATATATATATATATATATATATATAGGTAATGAGGAGTTGGTAGGGTAATGAGGAGTATATATATATATATATATACTCCTCATTACCCTACCAGCTCTCTCTTTCTCTCTCTCTCCCTCTCTCTACCGCTAATAATGTATAGGAAGCCCTATTAGCTTTGAGAAGATGCTCTCTCTCTCTCTCTCTCTCCCTCTCTCTCTCTCTCTCTCTCTCTCTCTCTCTCTCTCTCTCTCTCTCTCTCTCTCTCACTTTCTCTGTCTATATATATATATATATATATATATATATATATATATATATATATATATATCTCTGTCTATATATATATATATATAGACAGAGAAAGTGAGAGAGAGAGAGAGAGAGAGAGAGAGAGAGAGAGAGAGAGAGAGAGAGAGAGAGAGAGAGAGAGAGAGAGAGAGAGAGCATCTTCTCAAAGCTAATAGGGCTTCCTATACATTATTAGCGGTAGTCCAGTGCTGTCACTTATTAAGCCACAGATAGAGCTCCTCTTTGTGTGCCAGCCATAGCCTCTTAGTCCAGGCCTGCACTCACAGACTGACACTGTCTAAAGCAGCCTTATAATGCCACCTCCCAGGAACACTGACGCTGCTTGGTGGCCAGGGGGCCGCTGCATATTAGCCAAAAGCTGCAGGTTCACCTCATTTGAGAAAGCCGAGGAAGAAGTCACCGCCCACTGTCATCGATGACTTGAGCTTGTTTGGCCCCCAGAGTTCAAGCCTTTAGACGGATGCAATGTTGGTATTTATAATGATGTGTTTCCAGAAGGAGAGGTGGGCAAGCACCGGGCCGGGGCCTCCTCACCTCAAGGCTTAAGCTTAGTTATGTGCCTTACTATATGTCCCTGGACGGACTGCGTCATGCAGAGGGTGGGGTTGGGCGCTGCACAGTGAGGTGTTTTTCCACCGATTTTCTACAAAAAAGATGGTGTAACTTTTCGTAAGGACACGTCATGAGGACATGTTGGCTGGGGTTGTGGGTGGGGAGAAGCGTGATGGACGGAGGGGGGGGTTAGATGGATGCACTTAAAGGTGGAGGAAACCCCCTGATCAGTCTCCTCCAGTGACAACTAAATGGACATGAGCAGCGATGGAGATGGAAGGGGTGCAGGGGGAGGTAGGGTACTGAGGAGGTGGTAGGGTAATGAGGAGGTGGTAGGGTAATGAGGAGGTGGTAGGGTAATGAGGAGGTGGTAGGGTAATGAGGAGGAAGTAAGGTAATGAGGAGGTGGTAGGGTAATGAGGAGGTGGTAGGGTAATGAGGGGGTGGTAGGGTAATGAGGAGGTGGTAGGGTAATGAGGAGGTGGTAGGGTAATGAGGAGGTGGTAGGGTACTGAGGAGGTGGTAGGGTAATGAGGAGGTGGTAGGGTAATGAGGAGGTGGTAGGGTAATGAGGAGGTGGTAGGGTACTGAGGAGGTGGTAGGGTAATGAGGAGGTGGTAGGGTAATGAGGAGGTGGTAGGGTACTGAGGAGGTGGTAGGGTACTGAGGAAGTGGTAGGGTAATGAGGAGGTGGTAGGGTAATGAGGAGGTGGTAGGGTAATGAGGAGGTGGTAGGGTACTGAGGAGGTGGTAGGGTAATGAGGAGGTGGTAGGGTACTGAGGAGGTGGTAGGGTAATGAGGAGGAAGTAAGGTAATGAGGAGGTGGTAGGGTAATGAGGAGTTGGTAGGGTAATGAGGAGGTGGTAGGGTAATGAGGAGGTGGTAGGGTAATGAGGAGGAAGTAAGGTAATGAGGAGTTGGTAAGGTAATGAGGAGGAGGTAAGGTAATGAGGAAAAGGTAAGGTAATGAGGAGTTGGTAGGGTGATGAGGAGGAGGTAGGGTGATGAGGAGGAGGTAGGGTGATGAGGAGTTGGTAGGGTGATGAGGAGGTGGTAGGGTGATGAGGAGGAGGTAGGGTGATGAGGAGGAGGTAGGGTGATGAGGAGGAGGTAGGGTGATTAGGAGGAGGTAGGGTGATGAGGAGGTGGTAGGGTAATGAGGAGGTGGTAGGGTAATGAGGTGGAAGTAAGATAATGAGGAGGTGATAGGGTACTGAGGAGGTGGTAGGGTAATGAGGAGGTGGTAGGGTAATGAGGAGTTGGTAGGGTAATGAGGAGGTGGTAGGGTAATGAGGAGGTGGTTGGGTAATGAGGAGTTGGTAGGGTAATGAGGAGGTGGTAAGGTAATGAGGAGTTGGTAGGGTAATGAGGAGGTGGTAGGGTAATGAGGAGTTGGTATGGTAATGAGGAGGAGGTAAGGTAATGAGGAAGAGGTAAGGAAATGAGGAGGGGGTAAGGTATTGAGGAGGTGGTAGGGTAATGAGGAGGAAGTAAGGTAATGAGGAGTTGGTAAGGTAATGAGGAGGAGGTAAGGTAATGAGGAAAAGGTAAGGTAATGAGGAGTTGGTAGGGTGATGAGGAGGAGGTAGGGTGATGAGGAGGAGGTAGGGTGATGAGGAGTTGGTAGGGTGATGAGGAGGAGGTAGGGTGATTAGGAGGAGGTAGGGTGATGAGGAGGTGGTAGGGTAATGAGGAGGTGATAGGGTACTGAGGAGGTGGTAGGGTAATGAGGAGGTGGTAGGGTAATGAGGAGTTGGTAGGGTAATGAGTAGGTGGTAGGGTAATGAGGAGGTGGTTGGGTAATGAGGAGTTGGTAGGGTAATGAGGAGGTGGTAAGGTAATGAGGAGTTGGTAGGGTAATGAGGAGGTGGTAGGGTAATGAGGAGTTGGTATGGTAATGAGGAGGAGGTAAGGTAATGAGGAAGAGGTAAGGAAATGAGGAGGGGGTAAGGTATTGAGGAGAAGGTAAGGTAATGAGGAGTTGGTAGGGTAATGAGGAGTTGGTAGGGTAATGAGGAGGTGGTAGGGTAATGAGGAGGTGGTTGGGTAATGAGGAGTTGGTAGGGTAATGAGGAGGTGGTAAGGTAATGAGGAGTTGGTATGGTAATGAGGAGGAGGTAAGGTAATGAGGAAGAGGTAAGGTAATGAGGAGGAGGTAAGGTATTGAGGAGAAGGTAAGGTAATGAGGAGTTGGTAGGGTGATGAGGATGAGGTAGGGTGATGAGGAGGAGGTTGTGAATGATGAATGAGGTGGTTGAAAGGTAATGAGGTTGTGGTAAGATAATGAGGAGGTGGTAGGGCAATGAGGAGGAGGAATCAGGAGGTGGTAGTGTAATGAGGAGGTGGTCGGGTAATGAGGAGGTGGTAGGGTTATGAGGAGGAGCTAGTGTAATGAGGAGGTGGTAGGGTAGAGAGGTGGTGGTAAGGTAATGAGGTGGTGGTAGGGTATTGAGGAGGTGGTAGGGTAATGAGGAGGTGGTAGGGTAATGAGGTGGTGGTAGGGTAATGAGGAGGTGGTAGGGTACTGAGGAGGTGGTAGGGTAATGAGGAGGTGGTAGTGTAATGAGGAGGTGGTAAGGTAATGAGGAGTTGGTAGGGTAATGAGGAGGTGGTAGGGTACTGAGGAGGTGGTAGGGTACTGAGGAGGTGGTAGGGTAATGAGGAGGTGGTAGTGTAATGAGGAGGTGGTAAGGTAATGAAGATCGGTAGGGTGATGAGGAGGAGGTAGGGTGATTAGGAGGAGGTAGGGTGATGAGGAGGAGGTAGGGTACTGAGGAGGAGGTTGTGAATGATGAATGAGGTGGTTGAAAGGTAATGAGGTTGTGGTAAGATAATGAGGAGGTGGTAGGGCAATGAGGAGGAGGAATCAGGAGGTGGTAGTGTAATGAGGAGGTGGTCGGGTAATGAGGAGGTGGTAGGGTTATATGGAGGTGGTAGTGTAATGAGGAGGTGGTAGGGTAATGAGGAGGTGGTAGGGCAATGAGGAGGAGGAATCAGGAGGTGGTCGGTAATGAGGAGGTGGTCGGGTAATGAGGAGGTGGTCGGGTAATGAGGAGGTGGTAGGGTACTGAGGAGGTGTTAGGGTAGAGAGGTGGTGGTAAGGTAATGAGGTGGTGGTAGGGTAATGAGGTGGTGGTAGGGTAATGAGGAGGTGGTAGGGTAATGAGGAGGTGGTAGGGTGATGAGGTAGTGGTAGGGTGATGAGGAGGTGGTAGGGTGATGAGGAGGTGGTAGGGTGATGAGGAGGTGGTAGGGTAATGAGGTGGTGGTAGGGTGATGAGGAGGTGGTAGGGTGATGAGGAGGTGGTAGGGTGATGAGGAGGTGGTAGGGTAATGAGGTGGTGGTAGGGTGATGAGGAGGTGGTAGAGTGATGAGGAGGTGGTAGGGTGATGAGGAGGTGGTAGGGTGATGAGGAGGTGTTAGGGTAGAGAGGTGGTGGTAGGGTGATGAGGAGGTGTTAGGGTAATGAGGTGGTGGTAGGGTGATGAGGAGGTGTTAGGGTAGAGAGGTGGTGGTAGGGTGATGAGGAGGTGGTAGGGTGATGAGGAGGTGGTAGAGTGATGAGGAGGTGGTAGGGTGATGAGGAAGTGTTAGGGTAGAGAGGTGGTGGTAAGGTAATGAGGTGGTGGTAGGGTGATGAGGAGGTGGTAGGGTGAGGGGTGGAGGATGAGGAGGTGGTAGGAGTAGATGAGGAGGTGGTAGGGTGATGAGGAGGTGGTAGAGAGATGAGGAGGTGGTAGGGTGATGAGGAGGTGGTAGGGTGATGAGGAGGTGGTAGAGAGATGAGGAGGTGGTAGGGTGATGAGGAGGTGGTAGGGTGATGAGGTGGTGGTAGGGTGATGAGGAGGTGGTAGGGTGATGAGGAGGTGGTAGGGTGATGAGGTGGTGGTAGGGTGATGAGGAGGTGGTAGGGTGATGAGGAGGTGGTAGGGTGATAATTGACTCTATATAGAGTAAATGAATACAGCTTGTATGTGATGTGCTGTCATACACTACACACTCTCCATCTCTCCATGGGAAATACAGAGACAACAACTGCAGAGAAACAGAAAACATGAGCATAGAAAAGTCAAGGTTCCTGTTTTGTGGACGGAACCTATCAAAACATTCTTCTTCTATTCACCTGTGTAGCAAGGCTTGGTGTGGAAGGAAGACGCCATTCTACTGAACAATGACATCTATTGTTGTGTTCCACAACAAGCAACAGGCAGCCTCCCCCGCCGGGTTCTGTAAAAATAATATTATAATAATAATATAGTAATAGTTTCCTTTCGACATATGTTGTTTGTGAAACCTCCATGGATGGACTTGGGGGTGTCTTTCAGGTTCAGAACACAGACCACATCTCTGTACAGGATTCATATTCATTGAATCAAGATATGATATTTGGCAAAAATCATTGTTATATTATTTTTATATTTTTCCTAGCAATTTTTAGAGAAATTCAAGCAGATTCCCGAAAGACAGAGGATTTATTTATATAAATGATATCAAAGAATCAACACCTAAAACTGCCACTTTCACACCTAATATGTTATCAGATAACTTTCATTATTTCAATGTTTTTAACACTTAAACATATGTGCTGTGTTGCCATTTCTTGTATGTCTTAAAGTATACATTAATTCCAGGATATCTCTGGTCTGAAGTTCACTCAAGTCACAAACTAAGGTATCCTTGGTTTTATGGACAGAACATGAACACATGAGCTGTCCACAAGAAGGGACAAAAGGCTTTAAATATCTTCCAGTAATAATGGCCAGCCAGCCTCTAAATAACTTCCAATAATCATGACTAAATTGCTTTTTTATTCCTTCCAATAATCATGAACCTCTCTTGCGGCTGAGGTGAACCACAGATGACCTTAGTCCACTTCTGCCCCAACCCTACTGTGGAAAAATCCTTGAAAATCTGAAAATGACAGCTGGGTTACAACCCAAGACACCAGAGGCTGCAAATGGGTAAGCTTAGGTAATAGGCAGGTTCTACACTGGATAAAGATCACCAATAGGTTAAGCAGTCCTAGAGGCAACAGAGCCTGTATTAAATGGGCTGTACTCATACAGCCGCAATGCATCAGTCCATGTCTTTACCTACATTGTAAAAGCAATATTTCACAGGTTTCTAACCAGGTTTGTATTATTACAATGTGGGTCGTTGCCTGCTGTGCTTCAAACTGTTGTCACATAGCACCAGTTCTCTAGGGCTGTTGTTCTAACTGTTGTCACATAGCACCAGTTCGCTAGGGCTGTTGTTCTAACTGTTGTCACATAGCACCAGTTCTCTAGGGCTGTGGTTCAAACTGTTGTCACATAGCACCAGTTCTCTAGGGCTGTTGTTCTAACTGTTGTTCTCTGGTCATGTAGCACCAGTTCTCTAGGGCTGTTGTTCTAACTGTTGTTCTCTGGTCATGTAGCACCAGTTCTCTAGGGCTGTTGTTCTAACTGTTGTTCTCTGGTCATGTAGCACCAGTTCTCTAGGGCTGTTGTTCTAACTGTTGTTCTCTGGTCATGTAGCACCAGTTCTCTAGGGCTGTTGTTCCAACTGTTGTTCTCTGGTCATGTAGCACCAGTTATCTAGGGCTGTTGTTCCATCTGTTGTTCTTTGGTCATGTAGCACCAGTTCTCTAGGGCTGTTGTTCCAACTGTTGTTCTTTGGTCATGTATCACCAGTTCTCTAGGGATGTTGATCTAACTGTTGTTCTCTGGTCATGTAGCACCAGTTATCTCTAGGGCTATTTCATGAAAAGCCTTACTTTCTCATCTCACATGACACCGTATCTATCTACATATGATGAGCTAAGTCCCTATTATTCTGGTTCACTCCCTTAGTAGTCAAGAACAATCTGTCAGGTTGTTGACTGATGGGGAGGTGGAAACTGAGGCAGATTCTATGAAGTAGGATTTGGGGTTAGCGATGTAACTTCAGGGTTTTCAAAACCCTCGGTTTTCAGTGTCAACTGTGGTTCACTTCTTATCAGGGTACATCGGCATGGTAACTTGGATCGGAGGAAGGTACATTTGCGATAACACAGATCAACAATGTATAGAAGCACGACCCACTGACCAATGAATTATCTTGGAAACGGAGTCACTGAGCTGAGAAGACTACATGGACCTCAGTGGGCTCATAGTGGGAAACCTAACGAGTATTTATATGGAAGATATAGATTCTCGGCGAAGGGAACGCCTTAACTTTGTCAGCTTAATGAGCCGCATGTTGCCAATGTGACAGAAGGTTGAATAAGTGGTTTGAATTCTGATTTCATATTTGTTCTTCATTTGCTCCCAAGACCATTTGACAATGCCAGGGTGAAAGAATAAGGCTACAATTGTCTTACACGCTATACGGAAACTACATCTAAGCACCACATTTATTTAATGGAATAAACACTTCTAATTAGAATGTATATATATCTACTCATGCCTTATTGATGGAGCAGTTATATTGATAAGCATTCAAACAATCAACATTTATTTTTACAAATATGCAACTTTGTACACCGATTGCGGTTGTTCTGGTTATTGAGTCAAGCTAACAAAGAGATTCAAGATTTGTGATGTTTTACTTTTGAAGTACGAGGGAATGCATGAATGAATTTTATACTATACGAAACAATACAATACTATAAACAACACTATATTTTACCTACTATATACTTTAAACAACACGATACTATTACAATGCTATACACACTTTATACACAGTATAAAGATGCTGGGGTATGTTGAACTTTCTGGGTAATTCCGACCTGTGGTCTCCTTTACGTTATACTCCAGGTGCCACGCCCACACCTACACAACCAACAACCATTCACACCCCAATCCTCCAGGCCTCACAGCAACACAAACACCAGGAGAGCCAAAGGACTGACGCATTAGCTGCCACACAAAACAACAAGACATGCAGCCATGGGTCACACAGTATAGCGACACAGACATGATGAACGACCGTCTGTACTAATGATCATCACATCAAATACAAACAAAGAGACACGGGCTAGATCTGGGATCTTCTTCTTTTCATGTCTTATTATGAGAAGAAGAAGAAGAGAAAGGTCTGCTGATGGCCCAGAGTTGTGTCCATCACTTCCCCCTAAGCAGCACTTTGATTCCTTCAAGCCAATACATTATGGTCTGGGATGAGGCCCACCTCTGATGTTGAACGCATGAATATGCACGCTTTGGCTCAGGTGAATAAAGTTCTTTTTAATGAGGTGATCTCGATTTGATTCGTCTCTGAGCTGAGTCTCAGTGTTAATGAGCAATTGGCAACGTCATGGTTTTGAATCCCTCCATGAGCTTGTGTTCAGCTTCCCTTTCCTCTGCAGTAGATGTGGTGGTATAGATCAGTCCAACCAGCCCCTCTTCCTCGCCACCTCCTCAAACACTGATGTTGGAGCTGGCCGCCGTTTCCTGATAAATGATCTTTTCTTCAGTGTGTTTGATTTGAACACAATGCATCCCAGGGAGCCCTGGGGCTGTGTGTGTGTGTGTGTGTGTTTGTGTGTGTGTGTGTGTGTGTGTGTGTGTGTGTGTGTGTGTGTGTGTGTGTGTGTGTGTGTTTGTGTGTGCAACACCAAGGCACTAGTGTGTTGTTGATGTTTGTGTGTGCTGCTGGAAGCCCAAGCTATCCATGTTGTTGACTGTTATGATAATACAACAAATAAATATTCCAAAAATAAATATTCAGGCATTTATTTCTCAGTCAGTGCAACAAAACCCGCAGCGAGGCGAGCCGTACCGAGCCGTGACACCGCTGTAGTACCGCAAAAAGCCTGCGCTTTGTGAAGCGTTTCACCCCTAATATACTCAGGTCTGGGGATGTTCTTTTTACATTACAGTGAGCAGGACAAAATACACCTAAGATGAGCTGATGCCAGCGTGCCAGTGCACCAAAGAGATGTGGAGCTATGTTCCCATCCAAGATTACCCCTCAATGCGCTACAGGAGGCCTGCGCAAATACTCTCAATTGTGGCTGCCTGCACGGCGAAATGTGTCTCATTCGTCCCGCGGTGAGAGGAGTGCAGACGTGTGCGTGTTAAAAAAACATGTGCGTCTCCGGCAGCCTCGGGTGTGTCCTCCCCGGGAGGAGCGCTCCGCCCTGTTTGACCGGTTGCTGTGCGAGCTTGCGCGCGGGCGTGTGTCGCCGTTTAGAACGGCGGCGTGCACAGTGCACGAGAGAAATGGTCCAAAATTGTCCTCTCGGCCATCATGGGTGCAGGTTATGTCCAGTTATCGCCATGGAGACACGTTGTTAGCGGAGTTGTTAGCTTGCTGTTAGCCCGGGTTCCCGGCAACCGCGGCGATAACGAGATCAGGCTGGTATGATAGCAGGATGGAGGCAGACACTATCTGAAGTTCTGAAACACACAGACTCACGATGTTGAGTTGAGCC